>JACSYO010001321.1:137500-140000 GCA_016806645.1 Ophiodon elongatus | reverse complement strand
AATAATACCGGTGTTGATAAATACTACAGTTTCCTTTTAAGGCCCGATGTTCTTTGTGCTGGTAAAACCCCTAAAATGTAGCCGTTTCTGTTACTGCCCCTCAGCATAGGATGCACTTTGGGTTCCTTCGTCTCAAAGTCAACGGGTTTTTGGTTTCTATGAAACCTTTCATGAATTCTGACGCTTTCACGTGTCTTTAAAAAGGTGGTTATACGAACAAGTTGCTAAATAAGACGACAGGGTGTCATCACGAGGACACTCGTCAGCCTTCAGCTCGGTGGAGGAGACGGGAAGTCACGTGACCGCGGCGTAGTTTGTTTCAAGCCCAACGTTAGCTCCTTTTTTTTTTTTCTTCTGCAGATTCACGCTTCAAAAAAATCATAGAAGTGAGTGAGGTTAATTTCTTTGCTGAACAAAAACGTGTCTGTATCACAAACTTTTGTTTGCCACGGAGCTTGTTTTCTCCAATAATTCAAAATCCAATGGAAAAAAACCCCGTTGGCCTCTTGTGAAGGGAGCCGGTATGATGCACACTGCCCGTGGGCTCGCTCCTGCAGCACTCTGTGCACACGAGTTTTGAATAATTCCACCGTAAGAACGTTTTTCTCCCTCGAAACTTATCTGATTCCCCAGAAATAAAGCGGAACGCAAAACCATTCAGCATCTCATAAGAAGGAAGAAAGCAAAAAGATTCAAGGTGTTTTTTGCGACATCATCTCACGACCCCTGAGGTTTGTCTTCAGAGCCCCCGGAGGGGTCCTGGACCTCATGTTGGGAATCACAAGAGAGTAATGTCTTGGGTTCAAGTCTGGTGGCGTCATATTCTCGCCCCACAACTTTGAACAGTCCAATTAAGATGGAAATGTCACACACACGAGAGACAACGTTCAAAGGGTTATTTTAGTTGCTTCCCAAGCAATAGTACATTTAAAAAGGGAAATAAAGAAAAAGTTTCAAAGTCGTCGCGAGGGAGCAAGCAGGCAGTTAACTTAATTACTGCCTGAAAACAAAGAAGCCATTTCCCTGCCTGGATTCATTTACTAATCATCAAGTTTCAAATAATGAATAAAGACTTTGAAATGAGATTACCGTTTGCAAAGGAGGGTAATGTGCTATTCTAGCACCGACACAAACAGGAGTCAAATAAAGGGTTGTGCACGGGGCTGTGACAAGCAGCATCCACTTCATCTGCCAGCAAACAGGATACGCAGCCGTTAATTAGATTTTCGCCGTGTGCTCCGTCTCCGCACAACTTCCCCTGCAGCCATATCCGCACAAGGTATGCAAACCATATGGCACGGGGAAAACATCTGCTGTGGTGGGAGGAAGGAGTCATCCTCAAACGATGCCGCTGTAGCTGCCAGGAGAGATACTGTACTCTTGTGCGAGACTCTTTCCTCTTTTTTTTTTTTTTCTTCTTTCTGTTTTCTGTTATTTAAAGTGACTGGGGATGGACTGCGCGCGGACAATGGAGCCATCACTGCGTGCCAGATCTCCAATCCCACACATCCACGGCGACGACAGGAGGCATCCAAGCGTCCTCAGCCTTCATGCTGAGAGTGAGTCGCTGCGCTCACATCGCTCAGCGCTCTCAGAAGAAGGCCCGGGGGCACGCTGGGGCCGGGGCCAGGGCCCGGGAAGAAGCACTGCCTGCAGTTGGCCGGGGTAAATAGGGAGAGGGCTGGGTGGGGCGGGGGGGTGGAGATGGAGCCCAGGTTTTATTTTGGACAGAAATGGAGGAAGGTGTCGGAGCTTCTGTTTGAACCGAGAGCGGAGGATGGAGCTGGAGGGCGGTGCAATCGGAGGTTGCAGGTTTTCCAATCAAGGAGGAGGTCGAGCTTGAAGGAAGGCCACTACTCAGAAAAGGCTGTCTGGATGGTGTTCGCTGGTCGTAGCTCCGTAAGCAAACGAGCCCCATTACGTCTACCTGTGGTACGAAGTGGTAAAGTAGTGCCCTGTGTCGGTACGCCTAATGGAGGCCACCGGTAACCCGCCTCTTGCCCGATGTGAGCGGTGTGACTCTGCACCTGAGGCTGAAACGTAGAGAGCATTTTAAGTCTGAATAAGAACCGCTGAAGGAGGCGGGCCGTGCCACAGGACAACAATGGTTTCTGCTGGGCGCCGCGTTTCGGTGCGATCGATCCCTTCGGGGGAAACTTCGACCTGTAATCCATCATCAGCGGCGGCTCGAGGGCGAGCCGGGCGTTTTGCAAAAATACTGCACCCTCATGAGAAGAGAGCACGAGCAGGAACCGAACGTGTGATATAATCTCATCGCTTTATTAAAGCCTGTCAGCTGACACTTGTCTCTAATGCGCACGTGTGCGTTTAAAGCCATATTCGCACGGGAGAAGTTTTATCTGATTTGTAATAATTGCAGAGGTCGTGCGTGCATGTGTGTGTGTGTGCGTGCGTGTGTGTGTTCTTAATCCCGAGCAGATCTGCAGTGTCTTCCAGTACAAAAACTACAATTTCCACTGTAAGATTTACTGTATTTCAC
>JACSYO010001321.1:127500-132500 GCA_016806645.1 Ophiodon elongatus | reverse complement strand
GTGAAAACCTGCTCATGGTAAATAATGGTCAAACAAATAATAGTAAATGATGGTCACGTATTCAACAATTCAAATGATGAATTAACTATTTGTTGCTTGAGATACATTTAGATCTACATTGGTGTCTGTCGTACTTATAGTCGCAGGAAATTAAAGGCAGGGAATTGAGTTTAGATTTCACTGTTTCTGATTCAGCTTATTGATGATTTAATCCTTATTAAACCACCATTATTATGGAAAGGAAACCAAAATATGGTTTTCAGCAGATTTTGATTGCAGTACAGAAATTTGTCATCAATTCTGAGATATTTTGTGATTCCAACTGGCTTAAAGATAAAAATTTAAAATATGTATATATATATATAAACACAAGCTACTCTTACGCAATAAAGCATTTCCTGCATCCTAGAACAAAATTCAACGTTATTGCAGTACAAGTAACTCAGACTTAATTCATACTATATATTCATATTCATAGCATGAACTGAACGTGAGGTACTTTTGCTGAAACCTCGGATAAAATGCATTTTAATCCGAGGTTTGCATTTTATTCTTCATAGTTTAGAGTGGCTTCTTCTCCTTTCAGTGTAGTGATTAAACTCTAGCTCCAGTCAACCATATTGTAGACACCATTAAATAAATAACCATCAACATTCATTTCAATTGACATAAGCATGTTTCTGAATCAATTCAAGGTTCTCATGAAATTCAAATTGGCTCAAAGAAAGAAACGATTCTTGATTATCAATAGGCGAGTTAAATAAACACATTTATTACAGTTAAATTCTTCTTTTGGGAGTGTGTTTCACATCTTTTTCTTTTCTTTTAAGTCCGATACAATTTGCCACACTTGATTAGAGAACTATCCGCCCGCAGGGCTTCAACCGGCTTCAGTGAGCCTCTAAAGTTTCCATTCAAAAAGAAAAAAGAGGAGCACTGAAGATGGCCGGCAGCGAGATGGGGGTTAACAGGATTTCCGGGCACGGGGAGCAGCAGAGGAAGCAAAGTGTGTCGTGGCTTTGGGGTCTTCTGGGTAAAGAGAGCACGGGGTGGTGCAGCGGCAGCTCTGCTGGCGGTTTGCGGGGAGTTTGTCTGGCTGTGTGGATGTGTGGATGTCCCGAAGGGGTGTGGAGCTCTGAGTGGGAGTGAGGGAGGTGGAGGTAATGAAGGGCAGGAGGGAGCTGCAGGAGCTACAGTAACAAACAGAAATAAAGACTTCCAGGCCTCATGACGGAGGCTGAGGAAAGCAGAGGCAACCACTGGTTCTGTAATGAGCGGACTGCATGTGTGTTGCAGCACAACATGAGGAGCAAAAGGGGAAACGTGTGTGTGTGTGTGTGTGTGTGTGTGTGTGTGTGTGTGTGTGTGTGTGTGACAAGAGGAGGGACAAGCAATGTCCTCACTGCGAGGGACTGTAGGGCCATCAGCCCAGCAGGAAGTACCGGGGCCTGATGCTCACCCACTCACAACGAGCCCCACAGGGAGCCGGCCAGGCCGCACACGCACACACACACGCGCGCGCGCGCACACACACACACACACACACACACACACACACACACACACACACACACACACACACACACACACCATCATCATCCTCCATCCCCTCTGCCCACTGCTTGTCAGCTTTAAACATCTTGCATGATACTCTGGAGAAAGTCTGGACTACATTTGTCGAGCACACAGGAATATACATTCAGCTGGTTAAACACACACACACACACACACACACACACACACACACACACACACACACACACACACACACACACACACACACACACACACACACAAATAATTCCTACTTGCCTTGCCAAGCACACAATGAGTTCAACAGGCTTGAATCACATATACTGAATTGGACCCCCCAACCCCTCCACACACACACACACACACACACACACACACACACACACACACACACACACACACACACACACACACCTTATAAAGGCAAAAGTCAACACAAACATCTGCTCAGATTCATACACTCACACATAAATAACCCTCTACTTCCTTGAACACACATGTTTACATGCCTAAAGGTACACACACAGACTTTATCTCACACAGGCTGTATATACAACTTAAATACAATGCACTGCTTGTCACACACACACAGACACACACACACGCACACACACTCTCACACACACACACACACACGTAACAGCGTCTCTCCTTGACCTTCACCGTAACCTCCTACAGCTTGTAAGCAGCATGTGGCCCTGCTGACAGGCCAACAAGTAAACAAACAAAAGAGCCGTTCCATATTTCATGAGCTATCACAGGAAAGAAACCCAGTGAAAATGCGTGAGGCTGGAACACAAAAGAGGAAAAATACATATTATCATAATTACTTGGACAGCTCAACTTTTAGGGCTACATGAAATATATGACTGTTTTAAAATCTTAACAGCAGCGTGGTTCAAAATACAGGTGTATCTGATGTGGACAAGAGAACATGCAGATATTGTATAATAGCCTAAATTAATACATTTCTGTCCGTCTCAACAAATGTTGCCACCTAACGAACCATCCAGGACAATTTTTCTTCATTCAATCAAAAGACTCTCTCACTTCCTTCCCCCAAAAGCCTGATAAAGAACCAGCTACATTACAGAAGTCTTCTTGACTTCATGTCAAAAACGTTGCAGTTTACGATCCACGTCTGTCAAAAATGTCATCACTTTATTTTATGCTATTAGACACGTGCGTAAAATTGTCAGAATTAGCATATTCATTCTTGAGTTATGGCCCAAAATGTGTTTTCTGAGGTCGTAGGGACTTTGACCTTTGACCACAAAAATCTAATCAGTTCATCCTCGAGTAGATGCGGATGTTTGTGCCAAATCTGAAGGAATTCCCTCCTGGCGTTCCTGAGATATTACGTTCAGGAGAATGGACTGGACGGACAGAAACACACACAAACAACCCAGTTGCCTGAACATGTTGCCATTGTCCATTGTCCGTTGTCCGTTTCTGTAAACCACGGCTACATTAAATATCAACGTAGATAAATAATATGCTTCATTTCAACATTTCTAGACACAAGACCAATTTCTTTTTAAATATATCTGTGTGTATCAACGTTATAGTATTTTAACCTGCTCATGGCCCTGAAGGTGATTCAAAACTTCATTCTCAATCACGTACAGGTTTAGGCAACAAAAATACTTGGTGTGGTTAATGGTAAAATATAGTGTTTTGGGCTCATATAAATATGTGACTTTTGGTTTCACCCAGGACACGAACACCGGTGTCCTGGGTGAAAGTCTTGTGTTTGTGACTCTTGATATCTATGTCTGTGTTGCCTCATACGACACAGACTCATACAACTGTGAATCTTCTGAATATCAATGGAAATACACCTTGAAATGTGTTTATCAAAATGCATGAAGGGGGAGAACATGATGGGGCCTCAACATGAGCTCTGAGGGACTCCAGGGGTGTTTGCTGTCCGCTGTGGTAGTTGAAGAATCTTCTGTAGTAACAGAGCAGGTTCTTTTTCATGTTGCATAAGTAGAAGTACATAAGTATTAGCATCACAATGGCCCATTTCAAATAATATATTTACGGTAGGCCTCTATAATTGGATTATAATCATTGACATATTAATGCATTCATCTATCCAACGTTGCACTACTCGTAATAATTAGTCTGTATACTATTAAATAATACTCATAGTTTTGCATTTATATTTTGCATTAAGAATCTGAATCTGGAAAGTAGCCTAACTAGTGACTCATTTTGTCAAATAACTCTAGTTAAACGTGTATTATTCCTCTGTGGGCTTTAGTGGACTAGAAGTATAAAGCTATAAAATGGAAACAGTATAGTACAGTAAAGCAACGAAGTACAGCACTTGATTAAATGTACTTGGATACATTCCCCCACTGCGAGAACAAGAGCACTACATTGTTTACAAGCGCACAACGTGCTTCACAGATCTAGCGTCCTAATTCTGCTCTCAAAGTGCACCAGATTGATGGATTTGACTTTTAAAAAACGTACAAAATTTTCTTCCAGAGGAGCATTCCCCCGGATCCCCGCCCCGCGCCCCCCAGAGGGTCTGCGGTCCGCAAACCATAGTCTCACAAAATCCTGTGGGAAACACTGCCCAGTGCTTTAGGCAGTCAATTAAAATTGTATGATCAACTGTGTCAAAAGCCGCACTTAGGTCTAAAAGGATTAAGGCCGAGCAATCTCCTGCATCTGCCCGTTGAAAGGAGGGCGTTTGCTGCTTTCGTGTGTTCCTTTTTCTGCACAGCATGGGATCCTGACCATGATTCAAACTCATAACAAAAACAATTTTGTGTATAAAAAAAAAAAAAAAAACATGTTGTACAAAAATATGATACAAATTCACGAATTCAGGGTCTTGATCACTTAGAATAAATAGATTTTGTGCAATTGTGTGCTTGTGGATTCCAATAACATTCCACTGGGACTTTTGAATGGATGCTGAGGTGAAATACCGAAGATGGATTCATAATCATCACAAAATGCCAAGTGTGTATAATTCACTGTGTGCACACGGCCCTATTTTGTCTCAAAGCATTGTATGAATTCAAATGGAAAAGCCAGTGGAAAAAAAAAAAAAAAAAAAAAAAAAAAGAAGTGGCACGAAAACTGGTCTTTTATTTAAAAGGGAGAAGACTTCTACATCTCCCTCCGCGCAGACCATGAATATTTCAGTCTTAGCTCAACTCCACACAGAGGAGCACCCACGCTTGCACAACACACACAAATACACAAAGACAGACACACACACACACACCAACACGCATAAGTCAGTTGTCAACTCACAGGTCAAAGCGTAGATTCTGCCTCTCCTCAAAGAAATAGTCCAGGATGAATTTGCGGACGAAGTCCGGGTTGAGGGTGTTGTCGATGACTTCTGTCCGGCCAAACTGGAGGACAAACGAGAGAAGGTGACGTCTGATTACCGGCTGCAAGACTCCTTCATCAAAATAATACAGAAAAATAAAAAGCCA
>JACSYO010001321.1:35000-117500 GCA_016806645.1 Ophiodon elongatus | reverse complement strand
GAGTCCCCGTACACTACCCACGATGCAAATAAACGGTGGGTGTTCCTGAGGACATTTCTGGTAACAGAGCCGTTGACGTGGCGACAATGTTTGCATGAAGACACGTTCGTGGCGGTTTGTCATCCCAAACATTTAGAAATGACAGTTACGAGAATGATTCATGTTGAAAATGTTTCTGATCTGAAATCAGATCCTTTGTACAGCCGGACTTCCTCCCCGAGAGGTTTTGATGCGCCATCATGATTTCATGCTGCTTCCAGCAACACGTCATCACGCGCACGGCCACCAAAAAAAAAAGTCCACGTCAAGTAAACATGGACACGTGTCGTATTTGGGCATTTGAAAAAAAAAACAAAATGCTGGTTTTGACCTCACGCGATAGCCACGACAAACTTTTTTTTATTTGCAGCCACTTTCCGCGGCGCCGGGGAGTTCCCAGGCTTTTGATTATCACATCGGGAGATTCTGAGCGTCATTTTAAGTGGCAGCGGCTCCGTCCATATTGTGCTCCGCCGACAGAGAAAGACAGGAGACGGGGTGGGAGCGAGGCTCCCGCTATCATGCTAGCTGCAGGGGCCAGCGTTCTGTCGCCCGTCCTGTCTGACAAGCAGCGAGTGTCTTGAAGCCGTTGATGGCTAGTGATGTATCTAGATCAGGCCCTCGTGTTGTGCTGATCCCAGTGTGGCCCAGATGGTAAAACGGCCACGCTCGGCTGCCTCGCTGTCAGGGCAACGCCCACCGGCTTTTCCCCGGGCTTCGAGACCTTAAATAAATGATAATAAGCGATGGAATCGGGCCCAGTCACATCGCGGCTGTGTTCATGACTGGCGGAGAGTCTGAGAGATTGTGCAGGAGTGAGAAGTGGGCGACTTCACCTGCCAAGTGGGATAAATGTCCAATAAAAAAAATAATACAGTACTCTGTTTGGCTCCCAGAGGGGTATGAGTGGAGGCAGGGGACAAGAGCCACTGAAGGAAAGGAGTGTATGAAAGACGGGGACGCATTTGTTTGTGTGTTGAGTGTTGGCAGAAGTGCACACACGTGTACGGGTATGGTAACCTCCCTCTGAATCACGTGCGCCCTCGGGCTTCCACCTGGCCCCGATAGAGACGGGCGACTCTTTAAAAAGCCCTTTCCACCGCGGGCAGCCCTGGAAACGTCTGGGCGGTCCGAGCAGAGTGCCTCGTCGTTCATCAAACATTTACGAGAGCGGTCCCTCCTCGACACCAGAACTACATTTGAAATCCCAACAGTTACATCACGGGCACCTAAACATGGCAGCTGGCGCTTTAAATACCTGTACGTGAGGAAGACGAGCGAAGAGGAGGGGGGGGGGGTAGAGAGGGGGGGGTCGGCGAGAGCAATTGAGATGAAATTTTCCAAGATGTGTTCTTGTAAAGAAGAAAAGGGGGACATTGCTGCAACCGGAGGTAAAAAAAAAAAGAAAAAAAAAAAAGTTAATTAATTAACTTTTAATTGTGGTTTGTTACAGAAAATATCTTCGAAGAATGATCGAATAGTATTTTGGCTTGAAATACCTTTCCCTTCAAACCTGCCCTCTTCATCAGTCCACCTGTGTTTTCCATCACATAATTATAAGATAAAGTCGTGTGTGAATTAAGTTTGACTAAACTGACAAAATTAATAGTTTTGGCTCGACTTGATTTCGACTGAAATATTCAAAATAATCTGATGAAAAAGGACATGTGACACAGGACTAAGACTAAATTAAAAAAAAGAAAGAGAAAATCCTATGGAGACTAAAACTATGGAGGACAAAAATGACTAAAAAATGTGACTAAAACTAAAAAGCATTTCCGTCTCAAAACTAAAGTAGCTCTGATTGAGAACACGAACGCACAACACGGATCCCCTAACTCGTCCCACATAGAACTGAGCTTGTCCCCCATTTTTATTTTTTTTTATTTTCGTCACCTAATTAGATCATATACCTGTCGCGAGGATGAGTATACATCGAACCTGTGAAGCAGCCGACCGACAATTTCCGAGCGTTCAGCTTCCCTCCAACCGGCCCGACGCTACCGCCTATGAGATGGATGTGAGTGCCTACATTTTTAGCCCCGGGGCGGCCCCCGGTGGGACTGGAAGCATTAACCCCTGGCAGTGTTAGTGCCAGCCTCCGCTCACCAGACTCCGCGGGAGAACGAGCAGCAGGGAAAACCTTCTCAGAGAGAAAACCCTCCTCGCCAGGGAGCTCCGCATGGCAGCGTGGGCGGTCACTCCCATCGCGTAAGCCGAGTGCACCGGTTTGACATTCAGCCCTCCAGCCAGTGTGCAGGTTTGTTTACCGTTAGAGCAGTGGCGGTTGTCTCTGGAGCTAACAGACTATCTAATAGAGAGCCCCCCCCCTCCCCCTCCCCCTCAGTGCTGGGAGGATATCACCGGATCAATAGGGTCAATTGAGTCTGAAGAAAACTCTGAGCTGTTTCCGATCAATCCACCTTTGTAGCACCTGAGACACTCTTTTAAGCCTCAACGATTTTCTCACATTCTCAGTGCGTGTTTGTGTGTGTTTGTGTGTGTTTGTGTTTGTTCCGAGGGGAAAGTGATGTGCAGCCAAAAAAAAGCCAACTAAAGGAATCCGACCGTCAACGAGCGAAAGTCACAACATCGGCAATGTATGTGAATCAGGGCAACTTTGGAGGAGCAGACTTCTGCAACGTGACCGTGGGAGCAAAACTTTTTCAGTAGAGCGTTTTGATCGATGTTGCACAACAACACTATTTCCTCCATCCCCACCAATGGGCATCAGCCTGCTCGCTCCATCGGGACCACCAGCATTTAAGACTCGGATATGAGCTTTCAGGCACCACAGTGCTACTTCAAAATTAAATAAAAATAAAATTACGTTCCTGACAGTCATCAAAATACTGCCCGGTACGCTCCGTACTCTGTATTCCCGTGGAATCAGGCAAAACGGATTTCATTTGAATTAACGAGAGCGGGACGGAAAAATCAGGTGAAGCCGGCAGAGAAAGCAACGGTTGCTTTAGACGGCATTGCCATGAAAAGTTACAACTATTTAAACTTGTCCTCCACGACATGCAGTTGTTCAAGTTTCCAAAAGGCTATTAAGAGAAAGCTGCATTTTATAGCTACATGCATTGCCAGATTAAATACATAAAATAGTCAACACAACATTATCTAATATATTTTATTCCATATATTAGCTGGACCTGGAACATTCTGCGTCATCAACACTTCGTGGAAGACGTGTTGTACTTAAGCGATACTTCGGTGTAAAAACACTCTTATGAGTAAAAGTCCTGCAGTCAAACTCTGACTTAAGCAAAAGCACAAAGGTTAAAATATTATTCCAGCACTTGAAGTAAAAGTACTTATTATGCAGAATGAATAATTTCAGAATCATACATTATTAATTAATAATAATTAGTGAGCATTAATATGTATCATCTTTCATTAATGTAGCAGCTGGTGAAGGCGGAGCAAATTTAGTTTACTTTAATACTGCTCGTAGCTTAAACTATCATAAAACATCATGATTTATTATTTTCTATTAATAATCTAAATCTGCAAAGTAACAAACTAAAGCTATCAAATAAATGCAGTGTGGTAAAAAGTTGAATATTTACAAGCATCTAAACATTTTACTTAAGCACAGTACTTCAGTAAATGTACTTAGTTACGTTACGCCACTGTGGACGCACATTTTTCTAACCGCACTCCCTTGTGCAGACCGTACAACTATAAAGTATTACAAACAACAACAACAACAACAACAACAACAACAACGTAAATGCTGTGTGTGATGCTTTGACGTACAACTTGCTCAGAAAGTCGACAGTTTGAGGATTATGTTGCGGTTAAAGCACAATAACCGCATCCCGTATTGTAAGGAGTAGACCGGCCGGCATCGATCGCAGAGACGGAGGGAAAGTGGCTGAGCTGAAAGCGGAGGAAACGAGGAGGCAGGAGGCAGGAGGCAGTAGGCAGGAGGCAGGAGGCAGGCGGCAGGAGGCAGGAGGCAGGAGGCAGGAGGCAGGAGGCAGGAGGCGAGCTGGTTCTGTGAGGCGATGGAGCCACGTCTGGTCTCCGAGGTCACCAGGTGAGAGACTACGGTGGCTGGCTGGGGTCCTGATTAGGCCAAATGACTCCTTCGTAAAGCTCATTAATGCGGCCGCTCGGCCCGACCCCCACCGGCCCCACCGGCCCGACCCCCACCGGCTCGACCGGCCCGACCCCCACCAGCCCCGCCACACGAGGCCGCCTCCGTCCGCTGGCTTCATGCTCTTTGCTCCGTTACACCTAAACGGGGGAGGATCTCTGACCTGGGACCGATCCGCTTCAGGTGGCAGAGCTGCGAGGTGAGGCGACACGGAGAAGGAAAAGGTGGAGGTCTGTTTTAAGACTGAAAAAATAAAAGATAAAGAATAATAAATCAACAGGAAAAAGTGATAAATTACGTAAACAAACTGCACCTGGAGGATTTTTTTTGCTCCTAATTATAACATAACACCGCCTCGCCGCTCTGAATTTACGCTCCCTCATGATTTTTAAACCATTTCAAGCACCATACAAATAATTATTTTCATATAATAAAAGCGGTGAATTCTTTCTGTAGATTATACTCTTGTCCGTTACATTAACCTCCCATGTGCTTTGGGGTAAAGTCAGAACGTGTGTCTTATTCCACATTGTAATAAGTTAGTTTTGATTTGTGATTAGTTGATAGTTCTAATAATAAACTTTACCTCCTGATACAGAACTTCTACCGCTCAGATGGGAGACATAACCAACTCCCCCCTCCCCTCCCGAACTACAGTCCCTATATTTTGGGGGCCGTGGGGGAATGTAAACAGGAAGTACGGTGCATAGTTAGATCTGGGCTACAACCCTAATTATTTGGCAAATTGTCACCATTAACACTACGCCGGAGCAGCTAATAGCAGATCCTGTTTCCATTGTACCCGTGGATGTACAGACAATCACTGGAATACCGTGATAGTGAAGAAAGGTTTAAAAACCTCACAATTCTGAGGCAAGTTCTGGACTTATAAGGAGTGTCTTTGAAAAAAAAAAAAGAAAAAAAAAAAGAGCCATCATTAACTGTGACATTGAGATAATTGTATCCAAGTGTAAGTCACACTGACTCAGATCTAAAAATAGGTATATTATGTCTGCATGTTGAAAATGTTGCAACAATCGGGCGCCAAGTGTTTTAAATTATGGCCTCTGCTGAGAGTGTTGTTACTGTAAGTGGGCTAAATTAGCGGCCCACATTACAATAACTCACTCTCCTGCTTTTTTTTTCTTCTAAACACCAGCGTGCACCTTTCCATCACCTCAGCAGGGTCTTTGCCAGAATGTAGCGGCGCTCAGCGGCCATCACAACGACCGAATCCGCAATGTGAGCGCCAACAGCTTCTGGTCAGTTTCAGAAGAATGAAAGCGTAAAAGCCTGAACAACTCATTCCCCGGGTTATTCACAGTCTTGACAATCCATCAGACGCTTTGCAGACCGTTTGCGATCGAGTAGCTTGCATTCACAACATAGCGACGCTTTAAAAACATCTGCTTTCCCTGCAGCAGCCACAAGAACAAAGCAGGTGTTGTTGTTGTTTTTTGGGAGAGGGAGGAGGAGGGGGGGGGGGGATAATGTTGCAGAGGACAATAACTAAGCACATACGCTCTGTCAACTTTTAATTAGCATTTTTCACATTTGATGTCCAAACAATTAATTGAAAACATAATCAATACATTAAATAACAGTTATAATCCTTAGCTGCAGCCCTCCTGTAAGTACTTTCTTTTGCTGTTCACACACACAAAAGGTTATTTCACTTTTCCCCTCATCTTGTCTGTTAACCCGGCTTTGTGTCGCAGCGATCACATGCGCGCAGGATCCCGCCTCTGCACTAACAAGCCCTTCTGTCTCCCTCTTCACCTTCCTCGTGGAGAGCACAACATCGGCCGTGACACATCGACCGGCCTCCCAGCGGGTCAGCGTTCGGCTTCAATACAGCCACATCGCAGCGCGTCAATTCTTCGACGAGACACACTTTCTACCCTTTTTGTGCCCAAAGGTCACGGCTATCTCTCCGCTGTGGACCACTCGGATCAGGCGGCGGTCGGCGGCGGCCACATCGCCGGGAAACACGGTCAACTTTGTGCACAAACATTCTCCGAGGGAACGACCGCCTGCAGCTCTCGAGGCCTGCCTGGCTCACTATCCATGTACAAAACAAAACGCCATCTGTGTGTGTGTGTGTGTGCGTGTGTGTGTGTGTGTCATCGAGGCCTTGTGATCAGAAGTGATAGGCATTCATCAGTCAAACTGCTGTTGCAGCAGACCGGGGGATTTGCTTCTCAGAGACGCACAATATTGGACTTGAGTTAATCAATCTGTCAGTTCTTCCGCTTGACTACACACATGATGAGTGCGGGCCACGGTTTGGGTTTATTGAGTGAAGGAGGGCTTTCACTGAAGGACGGGATCCATCTCGTATGAATGCTTCAGCAGCTTTCGCCGACATGCGGAGACACCAAAGCGGGAAAATCACACCACCCACCCGCTCAGGGCTGGTGAGGTTTGTGTTGGTGAGGAGGGTGCTTTGAAATGGGGTTGCATGAGGTACTTATCCAAAGTCAGTCTCACAACACTTACCCACTACGGTATTATGTACAGCAGACGGGGGCTTGGAGACACAGACAGGAAATACCGCAAAGCAATGTGCTGCTGTGGACGGGGACGTCGGCAAAACGTATTCTAGCAACCAAAAAGAAAAACCCACCAAAAGAAAAGTGAACTGAAGCCGTTGTGTCTACTTATGTTCTCGCCAAAGCCACTGGACTCCATTGACAAAAACAGTGATTTTAACTGGCAGAACCGGGGGGTTGCTGGTCTACAGCTCCCGTGATAGTTTGGTTGTGTTGTCGTGTGACTTTGGTGAATTCAAAATAAGCAAAGTCACACAACAACAAAAACAAACTATTGTTATTTAAATGCCAGATTTGGCAAATTGGAGAGGTGAATATATTTCTTCGGTGAAAATGTCGTTATAGAAAGTCAACAAACATGGATCTAAGCGGAATACTTCATTAGATAGAAACATAACGATAACACCTTTCTTTTTTAGACATATTTTGACTTTACTACGCTCTGGAGTTGGACATGTTTGATCCCACGACTCGGAAATAATCCCACCAAATAGTGTAACACAAATAATATTGATATTATTATTTGTTTTTTAAACTATTCGGTACAGCCTACAGAATAGTGATGAGTTTCCTGTTGTTTTTACTGCTTGTCGCTGTCCATTGACGGGGGGTGCTGAATCCGGCTGCATAGAGTGGTACAAGGATGACATATTTTTGTAGGCTAACCCCAGAAGTTAGCATCAAACTTCCCTCGACAAAAAGCCAATGGGGTTTTAGCATTGGATCTTGAATTATTGCGGCAAACACAAGTGAATGATTGTGTTTTGTTAGCCACAATTTAAAAGCTTCAAAATTAACGAGAGGGGTATTAACTGACGCGTTTTATATCATAGAACAAAACATTAAAATCTCTTGAGCGCAGACCATAGTTTGGTGCATCAAAATTCACCATAATGCAGTAAATTTAATTAAATTGTTATGATTGCTTTACATTGCAGGAAAACACTGCGCTTGGGACCAGGTTTTTGTTGGTCAACGGTGCAACTACTTTCTGCTGACTCATGATAGCAATGCGCCAACAGGGCACCAGGCCACGCCTCACTTTAAGACCAACACGCCCACAACGTGGGTGCAAAAAAAAAAATGACAACTGTAACTAAAATAATCATAAATTACATGCAGATTGTTTGATTTGTTACTTAATGCTTGAAAAGCATCGTTTCTCTGCCCTCTGACTGAAAGCTTCAACTCTGTTGCACCTCAGACCACAACCAACACTGATGTTGTGATAGAGAAAGATCTTCAGCGGTCAGAGCGCCCCAGTGAGTGAGTGTCACGCTTCCCTAAACTAGAGGTACGCGTCACAATAACTACTTCTGTTGGACGCTTTATTGTCCCAGAAAATATTGCAATAAATGTGATTATTGTTATTTTAAGATAACTTCATGCCACTGAAAGTACAAATGTTAGTAGAGTAATTTAACTTTTTATTCTTAGGAATATTCAGACTTGGGATTTGGAAATATTAAAATATCCTGAATGAATAAAACGCAACCACACAACCAAAACAATAACTGAAATTGGCTCTCGTTTACAAAAATTGCAATCGGGTAAGTATTAAACATTTGGCGCGGGGATTCCTCAACAGGCATAATCCTGCCAATCCATTTCGCAATGGTTCGGATCTTTGTGAAGAAAAATGCAAATCAACATCCTATTCGCTGCGAAATAGATTCAACAAGAACAACAACAACAACAACAACAACAACAACAACAACACTTCTGTCTCATTCGGCTTCGGAAGCCCCAAACGTTCCCCAAATGAGTCGATAACATCAAAAATCATTGAGATCATCTCCATGTGTTGAAAAATAAGTAAATGTAGGAATTATTCTGACAGATTAAAAAGAGGAATGTACAACATCAATGAGACCCGTCTTTTATGACTTATGGGTCACACTCCAAACATTCTAAATACTACATTTCCCATAATGCAAAGCGATCGTTCCGGCCACCTTTCATTAGCCCCTCACTGTGACACCTCCAGTGTGCAGCACAGGTTTTCTGTCACAAATAAGTGGCCTTCTAAGCTTCGGAAACACTATTTCCTCAATATATAGTCTCGGCCCCAGAGGTGTCGAGGCATCTGTCACGGAGACTCCTGCCGCCGACTCGAAACAATGGAGGTCAGTGGGATGTTGTTTGTGCTGCTCACAGCTTTGGACACCGACATGAGACCTGTCACTCCAGAAATACTGCCGAGGTCACGCTGCAGACCTCCCTGCGAACACTTGGAGCTGCTTCTTACTGAAGAAATAGTACCCATCCAGAGTAATGAGGACATTGTTTTTGGGTGAGTAGACAGAAATAATAAACCACCGCTACTCCACAACTCCACGTAGTGAAAAGCTATAGTTGATCCTCTCTTTTGAGAGCGCTGACTTTCATACCTTTGTCAATCACAGGTCTCTGTAAGCTGTGCCAAAGACACAATTAATGGCCGGTGACTCAAAACCCCTTCGCAACCGTTAGAGAAATGTCGCCACAGTTTGTCACCGCACGGCCCTTCCATCCATTATCTATAATTCTTCCTATTCACGGACACATGCGGCAGATCTTAGACATTATGTTTGAATAGGAGCAGCACTTTGCAAGAAAGCGTAGATGATTCATAACTCTTAACAGTAGAGCTTTCCTTTCCTGGAGGGAGCGTTTTCCAGTGTGCAGACTCTCTTTCTTCCTTATTTTTTTTTCCGACTTTTACATGTTTCTTCTGCATTGTATTTATTAACCGGATGTGCGTGCTTTTGCCAACTTCTTTCATGATGCCATCATTTCAAAAGAACAATTATTATTTTTTTGTCCAGATGGTGGCTTCATCATTTTGGAGGGAACATCTTCACGGGCTCTGATCTAAAAAATGGCTCAGGTCATTACCAGGCTGACTTCTTCTCTCGAGTCATTATCGGGCTTTTATCTTCGGTCGACATAAAACAACAACAACAACTCGGTCTCCTGCAGCAGCTGGCTGATTTTAGGTCAGTCAAAACATAATTCAGTCCAAAGTCTTTGTTCTTCAGCTCCTTATCTGCCTCATAACAGGACCTACTTTTCCAGTCAAAGAATAGATCTTTAAAAAAAAAAAAAAAAGCACAACTTTGTCCTAAACTTATGGAACTGGACAACAGTTAATAAGCAAATAAAACATATTTTTTTGACTGCACTGAAATACTATAATATAATTTGTATTTGTATTGATATCACTGTGTTTTCAGCATTACTGTATATTAGTGATGATAGTTTAGGGGTTAATGGTGCTTTTAGAAAGGGAAATGAGTCGATTAATCGATTTGTCAAAGGACAGAAAACTAAGAAGCAACCATGTTGATATTTGATTCATTACTTGAGACATTTTTCAAACAAATTGCAAAAAGAAATTAGCTGGTTCCGACTTTTTCATATATGAGGATTTGCAGCTTTTCTCTGTTTTATAAAACTAAATCTATTTGAGTGTTGGCCTGTTGATCAGACAAAAAACAGTATTTTAAAGACGTCACTTTGGATTTTCAGCTATTTTGATGTACATTTTCAGTATTTTTAGACAATTCACAGACAAAATGATGAATCAAATAATCGGTACAATAGAATAATCATTAGTTGTAACTCGAAATGCTTCGTTTACACACGAGAAACTTGAAAAGGATCATTAGTAGTGTGGATGGTTTAAACATTTTCTTATCCATCAATCTGCTGATTAATTTCCTTGATGCTTTGGTTGATAAAACAGCATTAAAACTATATAAAGAAAGCGACTACAAATTCACAAAGTGCAAGTTGAGGTGCTTAAATAGATTATTCTGTCCAGCCAACAGTCAAAAGCCCCCAAAAAAGATATTCATGTTGTATTTCCAAGGAATTCAATTTCAGTCTCAGCTTTTAAGCCAACAATGACAGGAACACCTTAAAGTGCTCAAAATAGCAATCCAATCCCCCGACAACTGGGCAAACTCCATCTTCTGAGGATCCTGAGTGAGATGGAAAGCTTCAGAAGCAGCCGTGATATGGGGGGAGATTGTTTCGTGGACTGTCTCCTGGTGACGATCAAAGCTTTTCTATCACAGAAAACCCAACAAGAAAAAGCCCGTTTGGCATTTTCTGCTTGAAAAAAAGACTCAAACGATTAATCAGTCATCAGAAGGGCTGCTGTTTCCTGTTCTGTCACTAATAAATCAAACGTGGATTTAATGAAAAATCTAATCAAATCTCAATCTAACTGAACACCGTTGACAGATTTTCCAGGAATGTGTTAAGACAGCGCTGCTCTCCACCACCACCATCATCATTATCATCATCATCATCATCATCAACAACAAAACACCAAATGAGCAACATATGTGTTGTTCATCTCTGCAGCAGGGACTTGGAGAATCAATCCAAAAAGGAGCACCGAGGTAGAGCTACGACAGTTCATTGAATAATTGACTCGATCAACAGAAATTTAATTACCAACATTCTCCGGTTCCAGCTTCTCAATTGCAAGGATGTGCTGTTTTCTTTGAAATATCTCTTTTAAAACAATCTAGAATATGGTTTAATAAATTGCACTGTTTATATATGTCGCACGTACTAGTTTAACACCAGATATCGACTAAATTCTGCTACACGATAAAAAAAAAAAAAAAACTGCCCAAGTTTTTTTTATTATTCAAAGGCTGTAGAAGTGTGTATCTCAAGTCCTATACTGTGGGCGGCCATCTTTGTTTTGCTAGATTTGAAAACAAGGGATGGCCAACACCAAACCGTTTGAATTTTAATGATGCCGATTCTGGTCATTTCTTAAAAAGTAACAGCAACATAAAAATGTTTTTTTTGAAAGATTTAAATTGCATGATATGGCTGTACTTTGACAAAACATAAATGCTTGTGTTGATATTGACATATTTAACCAAATCTATGAAAAAAATACCTTTTATGGTTGAAAATGTCTCAAAGCGCCATTTACTGTTTTAAATTGTTTAACCTCGGAAGACAATATTTTTCCATTTCTGCCTGTTCTGTTTGTTACATCTTAATGTCAAGATGTACATGTTCATAGTAATCTTACAAGAGGGCCCTTTTAAAAGATTAAAACCCAATTAGGCAATTTCTGCCTGTTTTAACTTCACTTATTGACAGATTTACAGATATCATTACTTTAAGTCGGCACTTAGGCCATGCAATATGTTAGAGTTTAATAGTATTAAATATAGTACAAATTAATTTAAGTGCAGCAGATACAGAAAAAAAGTGTAATATTTGGGCACACGCAATGGTTTAGTAATGTTGCATAGTTATTTTAATAGAAAATACATTTTCTATGGCAGTGTAACTGGATGAACTACACAAACTACTACACATTTACTGTTGTTTGGCTAGTGACTCCTCATATTTCTTCTGTATATGGCCCAAAATCAAAACTATTGGCCACGCCTGTCTTCTGTGATTGAAAAAATAAAATATATTTCCTTGGTTTGTCTCACCAAAAGTCCAAAACTCGATTTATAGACGTTACCTTGTGCTTTAGGAAAACCACGGTGGGCATTTATTCATACCGTCTTGCATTTTATTAACCAAGACTTAATCACATTCAAGAATAAAATCTTTGGTTTTCATCTGCAGATGAACAGAAAATGAGTCAGTTGCAGCCCAATACACTGGTATTCTGTTTGCTTGTGGTGGATGAACACCTTACCAAGACATTTCATGTTGGGTTTTTACCTCAGTTTGTATTACAAATTGCAAATCCTCAAATTTGAGCAAGCTGCCACCAGCGATTGTTGGTGTTTTTGATTGAAACGTGACAATTAATCAGTCATCAAAACAGCTATTGATTCATTTTCCGTGGCTCGACTCAAGTGTCTCTAAAATAGATAGATAGATAGATAGATAGATAGATAGATAGATAGATAGATAGATGAATAAAATAGCCAACATAAACTGTGATTAGGGGTGAGTACAGTGGGTGAGTCTCATTGGCCAGTTGCAGCATCCAGAAAATACTCCCTCCCTCCCTCCCTCCCTCCCTCCCCCATCTACAGTACAACCCTCTACTATCAGTGCTACAGTAAGAGAGGAGTAGAAAGGACCGTGCTTCAGTAGTAAGACTCCCACAAACACACTGTGCATGCCTGCTTCATCCAATCTGCATGCACAAATAGAAGAAAAAAATAAGTGCGTGTGTGTGTGCGTTTTTGTTTTCTTGAGGAATAATACCATCATTACCAGGCACGAAAAGGAACATATATTCCCACAGATGTGCAAGTGGCAAACTGCTGCCAATAGACGCATAAGAAAAGCAGCCGTATTGCCCTTCAAACTCCCCATTTAAGTGGATTATAATTCAACTTCCACCCTGAAAAAGGATGAAAACGCGGCTAAAATCAAATTATAACAGCGACGACGATCCGCCGCGTTCACCCACCGTATGTGACCGACAGTCAAGTGTCAAATACCCAAACTATTTAACATTTTCACACGTAAAAACATGTGTTTAATGTCTCCAGCAGCCAGCAGACTGTGTGCGCGGGGGAAACCAGCAGTGTGTACTCACCTGCAAGACACCGTGAGCTCAACTTTGGTGGCAGGTATCGCAGCGGTGAAAGGGTCCGCGTCCCCGATGCACGCCATATTCATCCAGCTGCCTCGCGTGGCCGATCACAAACCGCCCCGTATCCAGCGCCTTAGCGGCGGCATGAGAGGAACCGAGCGGACCCGAGAGAAGATGGGTGTGTGGGGAGGGAGGGAAGCCTTGCAAGGAGGAGATAATAAGCCGTTTGTTTTTAAAGGGGAAAAGAGCGAAGCACCGGAGAGAGAGACAGAGAGAGATGGATGCGGAGGAGCTGCAGCGCGCCGGAGTCGCGTCTCTGTGCGCCTCGCTGCTCCGGAGGAGAGAGGACGGTGTGAAGGGGAGGGAGGACACGAGTACACACGAGTACACGCGCACATAGACACACACGGAGGGGACACACGAAGTGGGAGTGTACGGGATTTACACACTTTTTTATTTTTTGGACCAATATTCCCCTTCTTTTCTGTTTAGAAAGAAAATAAATCACGATTAGGGGTTGAGGTTTTGACGTTAGTTTAGACTGGTGTTGCAGGGGAGACTATTTAGTTTATAATTATGAGTTAAAATCACATTTAAAACGGATAAATGTCGGCTAACGGTAAACCTGAACCCCGGAGAGACGGGAGTAACGGCTCGGTCTCGAGCGTTAATGCTGGCATACGTTGGGGGTCACACAGTAAACGTTAGATAACGGTTGGTTTATATAAAAGAAGATATACAATATATTAATGGCCGTTTAAAAACTTGCCGTTGCTCTGTTTATATTTTCAGAGTCCTCTTTCAATCATCTGGATGATAAAACAGAATAAAAAAAATCGTCCGTTACACATTTAAAAAGGCTTTTAACGTTCAAGTCGTCGCCGACGGGCGGCCATCTTTTTTTAACATTCGCTAGCCATTGGTTTAGATAAAATATATTAATGGCCGTTTAAAAGCTTAACATTGCTCCGTCGATATTTTCAGAGTCATCTTCCAATCATTTGGATGATAACAAATTAAATAAAAAATGTGTCCGTGACACAATAAAAAGGTTTTTAACCAGCTTCCTATGTCTTTTTTGTCCAAGTCGTCCCCGACGGGCGGCCATCTTTGTTTAACTAGATTCGGAAACTAGAGATGGACATAACCAAACGTTTTCCAATTTTAACAATACAGATACTAATACTTTCTTTAGAAGTAACTGTATACTTAAACACGTAGGAAATTTCTTACCAAGTTCAGTAAAAAAAACAACGACATTTCATGTTTGAAAATGTCTCAAAACGCCATCTGGCTGGTTTATCAACCCTTAATCTTTCCAGGCTAATTCTGAGATAGAGTTTAATCTCATGAAATAAAAGAACGTTAAGGCCCTCGAAATCAGACCCCCATACTAACCTCTCCCCAACAAAGTCCATCATATTTACTTTTTGCATAACCACAGTGTACCATAACAATCACATCACAAATCTTTTCTTTCTGTTTACTAGAAATTAAGCTCACAGCCCATTACAGAATCTGGTGACTCATTGTTAATGTTCTTTCCTTCACTGCGAGTGTGTAGATGAAGCATTACGTTGTTTAGCTGGCTAATTCCACCATATTTTCATGCTACCATTACACTGTCTGGTGAACAGTAAATCCATCAAATTAAGTGCCCAATACCACAGGCATCGCTATTTTTCCAAGGCACTGTAGCCGTCATGTTTGTCGCCGCTGCATCATTTGTCAAAAATAATGCCGTGGACAGACTCGGGGGTGCAGTTACACTTTAATGTAAAGGTAATGTATGCATGTGCAGTTTTTATTTTTTGCCAATTAAGAAAAAACTACTTTCAGGAAGCCTCGCAGAAGAGAGCAACCTTCAGACAGCTGAGAAGAAACTGTATTTAAGATTCAATGTAGTAGACTTTAGCAAAACAACTGAAATAGATCTGCAAGTGGTTGATAAGGTTGTTGATCAATAAACTCATTGATTACTTGGCTGGGAGCTGGGATTCATGCATTTCAAAGCTCATATTTAGGACCGTTTTGGAACAACAACTTCCTACATGGCTTCTTCTTTTGATGTAAATCAGACTTTGTTATTTTTTGTCTGTTGACTCAGTGGGATTTGAGGGGTTGTTGCAATTAAATTATCTCTTTTCCCAGCAGTAGGGTGACAATTAATGCAACAAAAAACAAGAGCCGTTTTGTTATTTAATTACTTGTTTGCAGTAATGTTATGAGGTCCTCTAATCATGTTGATGAGGTTGAACTATCCAAAAGCTAATTTATCTCACAACCGTTCTTTAAAAATATGAAAGTAATTGAGATACAAAAAGGCAAATAAAACAGAAAGTTGGCGTTCCTACCATCTAAATATTAAAAATGATTGTTCCCAGGAGAGAGTTATCTTTGTGGGTGGGAGAATATGCAATTATCTCTGTTTGGATTATGAATGCAATGTAATAAAACTAACAGTGTGACTTAAATATGCTAAAATAAGTTCAGGAACTATGTTAATTTCGGAAACAATTAAAGATGTCCGCGAAAGAGTGAAATCGTCGCGCTTGCAGGTAATTAACCAAACGTAAAGCAGAACTAATAATGGATAAATTGGGTCACACATCGGATTATTACTACACCTGCAACTTACTTTCTTCTCGGCCCACATCGAGCGAGCGGCCTCCTTCATCCACAGGTAAGAGAGGTGCGTCACTGGAGCTGAGGCCGGTGTCAGAGCCAGATGACAAAGACCACCTGAGGAGCGAAACAAACGCAATTAACCAGCACGGCATGAAAATGAGGGCTGAAAATGGGGAAGTGTGTGTCAGTTCCAATTAGTCTGAAGAAACAGACAGAGGGTTGATTCTGCAGGTCAGACACCTGTGTGATTTGCCAAATGAAGAGCTGTGGGTTTTTCTGTGGTGGTGATATTGTTTTCACTGTCGCGCACGTTCCAGTCCTCTGAAAAACATCTAAATACATCATGCAGACATGCTAACAATAACAATGCAAACATGCTGATGTTTTCCAATTGGTTTGGCGTGTTAATATTTGATAATCAGACTCAAACCCAAAGTTAAGCTGAGGCTTTGACTGGCGGCAACTTCCGGTCTTGAAAAGTGAAGTCACTGCTGAAGCGCCTTAAACCTGCATTCTCTCTCCTGACCACCAGGGGGCGACTCCTCTGGTTGTATAGAAGTCAAAGCTTCATGTGTTAAAGCTGCATTCTCTCTCCTGACCACCAGGGGGCGACTCCTCTGGTTGTATAGAAGTCAAAGCTTCATGTGTTAAAGCTGCATTCTCTCTCCTGACCACCAGGGGCGACTCCTCTGGTTGTATAGAAGTCTATAGAAAATGACTCTACTTCTCTCTTGATTTATTCCCTCAGTAAACATTGTAAACATGAGTTTATGTCTCAATCTCTAGTTTCAAGTCTTCTTCAATACAGCATGATGTTAATTTAGTAAATTATGATCCATTTAGAGAACTAAGTCCACTACTTATATACAGTGATGGTATTTGATAATAAACTGAAGTATAATATAAAAGCAAGAACATAAAAGTCAAGAATAAAAGTAATAAATGTAATTTATTTTATCATTTTCCTCATTTCTGTCTACAGCATTTATTTTGGGGTCAATACCCCCAAGTTAGGAACCACAGACATAAAGACGTACTCTAGTTTGTCCACTTACTAATACATATATACATATATATATATGTATATATATACGTATATATATATATACATATGTATATATATACATACATACGTATATACATATATACATACATACATACATACATACATGTATGTATACATACATACATATGCATATATACATACATACATATATACATGTATGTATATATACATACATACATATATACATACATACATACGCATATATGTATATATACATACATGTATGTATACATACATACATACATATGCATATATACATACATACATATGCACATATGCATATATACATATATACATACATACATACGCATATATGTATATATGCATACATGTATGTATGTATATACACATATATATATATATAGCATGTCTTATTAATTGCTGTATCACTATTCAATTTAATCTAATCTTCACATTTTTGATAATACAATAATATAACTTTTCATGGAGAGCAGGTCTAGACCATATAATTTAAAGAGACCCAAAATGTAAAGTAGAGTTATGTCTATAAGATACTACAGGGCAGGAAGTATGTGGGCATCCTAACAAAGTATCAGGTCAGATGAAAATCCCAAACCACGGGCATTATTCAGCTACCATACCAACGATAACAAAACATGTAGTATCTCTACACGTTAGTATCTCCCCCATTTCTCCGAGTCACGTTTGGGATGAAGGAACAGAATGCGGCTTCCCAAAAGTGTCATTTTCTACCAAGTTACATCACAGCCCCCTCGTCTCTACCTGAATTCAGCACCTGGCAATTTGTGCAGCATAAAAACGCCCCCAAGACGATCCGACTCCCATTTTCCTCGAAGACGTTACGTTAAAAAAAAAAAAAAAAAAAAAAAAATGAACAAGGAATAGGTGATTTCTATGAATTCATTCAATTCAGTGTGGATCTGTCACCACATCTTTTCCCTCTTTGAGACTTCCATTCAGGTAAAAACACGGAGAAAATGAGCCTCTTGGAAAGCAACTTGCTTGTAAAAAAAAAAAAAAAAAAGAAAAATTTAAATATCTGCTCATTCTGCTTCATGCCAGGAATACAGAAGACATTTAAAAATCCTAATCAAGTGCGAAAAAAACAACAACAAAAAAAAAAAAGCCTCTCAGCTTCACACATTTAGTGACGACAAGCACACCGTGTTCTGGATGAGGTCCGTTGGGAATTTAAGAAAGTTAAACCACTTTTTATATGCGATTGAAGAACAAACACACACACACACACACAGCTGCGTTGGCTCCGGTGCAAACAGAGAAAAAGGAGACGAGGAACAATGTTGGGGAACTCCATTTACCAAAATGGAGGCAAATATATCTAAATCCGTTTGCGAAAAAAATATAAAATAAATAGTGGATATTGTACGATTATATAACGCGGGGTAGACCGAAACATCTCGACGACCTCGGTCACTCGTCCTGTGAGATATCGCGAATTCTACCCGATGGATTTTGGCTCAGACGCGTGTCACATGTTCACGTACATCTCAAGATCATTTCTTCTTTGAGCCGCGTGTGACCTTAACTTCTCTGAATCACTGTTGACATTCATCGGCCGATTAACAAACGTTAGCATGCCAACGCGCTACACTGGGGCAGTTAATATGCAAAAACATTATACCTGCTAAATATCAACGCGTCGGCATCGACATTGTGAGGATGTCAGAATTATGACAGTTAATTATCAACATGTCAGCGTTCACATTGTTAGCATGCTGAAATAGCTGAATATCAACATGAAGACGAGGCGGCCTCATTTATTCAGCACACCTCAAACAGACTCAATTCAAAGGGCTTTACATTACAGCAAAAAAAATACATTTAGAATGAAGCTAATTCATTAATTAAGACTGTCTTAGAGCACTAACAAGGCTTTCCTCTTGGTCTTGGGGGTAATAAAAAGATCATTTTACCTCTAAATCACATTCAAATCAAAAGAACCACAGGAGGTGAGATTGTTCACTGGCAAACTGTGTGCAGTGTGCACGTGACACACATGTGATGAGAGGTGATAATAATAAAACAACACAAGGGGGAACCTCTGCAACAGGATGCTGAGAAGCTACATATCCCTGTGAAAACGCTCGTCGGTGAAAAGCCCACATTAATAACCTCCAGAAACACATTCCTCTGTATTTGGCAAATCTAACAGGTGTTTTGACCTTTTATTTAACCGGCGAAGGGCCTCGCTGAGATTTAAAAATAAACATGCCGAGGACAGCTTTTAGCTCCGGTTGCCCCTCACGGAGCATCTGAATCATCTCAGCCTTCAATATGAAGAACAATATGAGCTGCGTGCAGCCGAGGGACGCAGATGAAGAGGTGATTTATGGAGCTGCTTCACAGATGAAGATATTGGGTAACTGCTTCATCGGCTCTTTATTGGGGCGACTGCTCGTACTCCGCCGGATACATTTTGAATCCTTCGGAGTCTTTCGGAGAGCCATTCACGGCCACGGAAACTCAAGATCACATTTTGATTGAGACGGTATTTGAACTTTATGAATTTTTCTTCTGGGATGGCAAGAATATCACAAAAAAAGATGACTTCTTTAATATCAGAATCTGAAGTTTGAGTGAAGCAAGTAGACTTTAATCACAGTGCCTGCATGACTTGGTTTTGAGGTCTAATCCCTTACATTGTGAAGCAGTTCTTGCCTTTAAGCCGCGAGTGCATCTGGACCGACAGAGTCGTATTATATTCATGCCTCGGTGACACAAATAGATTTCAAATTATCAGAGTGTGAAGCTGCTCCGACGGCTTCTAATGACTCCCTCCTCCGTCTCCCTCTCTCTTAATTTCCCAGAAACACACACAGCCCACAGAGTTCCTCTGAAACGTGATTACAGCCCATGTGCCGCTCCGACTTCACTCCAAAGTCTAATGAAGAGCCGAAACTTCCCAAAGATATTTAGTAAATCAAGCCACAGTGTGACGAGCGGTGCATTACATTGTTGTAACATCCGCAACTAACATTTATTTTCATTATCAATTAATCTGATTGTTATTTTCTCAATAGATCAATTAATTGTTTGCAACCCTAAAACAGGCAGAAGGTGACCTCATCAAATGTCTTGTGTTGTCCAACCGAGCGTCCAAAAAGATATTCAACTTATTGTAAACACAAGAAAAAACATCAACATGTGGAAAAGCTCAAATGTTAATATATAAGACATTTTTGCTTAAAATAAATAAATAATAAAAAAGACAAACGAACAGTTGCTACCGTGACATTTTCTCCTGTTTGTTTCCACTTAAAGGGGAAAGTAATTAAACTGTTTTAAAAAAAAGGGGTCACAACTTTGCATTTTGACTTTTGCAACAGAGACACGAAACGAATGGCTTTCAGACCCAAAACAATCAGAAGGATACGTTCATGTTTCAGTGCTGGCTAAAAGGCAAAGCGACTTTAATGAAGCAAACAAACCAGGAAAAAAGAGAAGAATAAAATCACCTGGTGTGATTTGACATGAAAACGGTGTTTCATGTGCAGTTTGTGCTGAGGCAGCTCAGAATCCGGCTCTGGGAAAAATAAAAAGTGCACATCTCTGCATCTTGAGAACAGCTGGATGTGCTGTTTTTTAAATGAGGATTAATGGACTTGCATCAAAGAGAGAGGAGGGGGAGGGGCAAGGGGGAGGGGGGAGATAAGGGGGGGGGGGCACGCTGACCAACGAACACGTGGGGAGGTCGTCCACGAGAGCAGCACGCGACGGCTTTAAGCCTGTGTGCAGCCTTCTGGGTTTATTTCAAAACCACGACGTCATCCGCGCACGCACGCACGCACGCACGCACGCACGCACGCACCTTCAAGAACTAAGATCTACGGAGTGACGAGTCCTCAGACATCAGGCATTGATTTTAAAAGACAGCTGGAACTCTCTCTCTCTTTAGCCTTCAACTGGATTTATGACTATTTTGCATTCATGCAATTCCTTTAAAATGTTGATGTGCACGCTGCAAACATACTGAATTTTAACTTTACTTTTCTTTATTATCGTTGTCAGGTTGGGAGCTCTGGACACAGACTGTGGTGTGGGCTCGTAAGGGTTTGAGGGTTTGTAATAAAGGACCTGTAGTGGATTTGTGTCCGGCTGGAAATTAGGAGGGTCCGTGTTGGAGTCCGGTCTCGGTACCGAACAGTAATCGTGTTCAAAAACAAACAACTTTGTGGGGTTTACTTTTAATTTAAGTCTCAAATTCCCCCACTTTGTGTGTTTATTCCACATCTTCCTTTATTGCAAATTACTTTAAGTTGCTTTTCTCGTACGAAAAAAAGATGATTATTTTATGATTACTTTATTTACGTTAGCCAAAATCTGGGCTTTATGATCCGTCAAAAACATACACAAAAAAAAAAAAAAAGGGAGATAAAAGAAGAACCTCATGAAGAGCAACCGATGAGTTATTGTTTATTTGTAAGATGTTATAATAATAGTAACATCGGGGCCAGGCAGCGATTCAGTGTCATCCTGTTTTCCTTACACTGCCTCTGTAGAACAGTGTGGTGGAAAGAAAAACCCAGACCCTGAGGGGGCCCAGACCCTGAGGGGGCCCAGACCCTCAGGGGGCCCCAGACCCCGAGGGGGCCCCAGCAGCTCGTTATTCTTCACATCAAGGGGAAAATACAGCACCAACGCTCATGATGTGGACATCCAACTCACCAGGTGGTCATCTCCGTGACTCCAAGCTGTTCTACGGCTTCTCCTATTGGCCAGATGACCAACATGTGGGTGAAAGTATTTCCTTGACAGCTCTGAGGTTTACTCACACCGCTGGTCAGTCCTGCTGCTGCCATCTTGTGGTCACCGCTTCAAAAACACGTGGTTTCCCCTGTGTGTGTGTGTGTGTGTGTGTGTGTGTGTGTGTGTGTGTGTGTGTGTGTGTGTGTGTATCATTCTGGTCTATTAAGATATTTTGGGGGGGAACCTGAAGAGACATTTTATGTAAGAAGATCAACAAGCGACATATTGAATCTCTGATTAATTAATAATAATAAGTGACATTTAGAAATAAACCTTTTGTCTGTAAAAAAATAATAGAGCCTCGTAGAGGATGTTCCTCCATCTCATAAAATATGTTAACTCTTACAAATACAAATGTGACAAGGAAATAACACATTATTTCAAGCCCCTCTATTAAGGCCTCATAAGACGTTTAATAAATGCTTTATAACACTGTAGTGATGTTCTGAGCTCATAAAGCTGCTTATTAATGCATTTGTCAACACAAACTCAACTCATAAGTGGAGGCTTGTGTATAAACAAATAATAAAAGACAGCTGTAATAACATATAGGAGTTACAAGTACTTGGTGTGTTATAAACCATTTGTATACTACTTATAAAGGATTAATAGGGGGACTTTAAGTAACGTGTTACCAAAATAAGAGCTTAAGAATGTCTAAAAATCAAGAAAATACAACAGGCAGACATTAAACTGAGGAACTACTTTTTTGAGACGAGTTTGTAAAAGACAAATTAAAAAGCATTTTACCGTAGATGTTAGAATAACTGACCTACAGATAAACTAACAGCAACTAATAATTATTTAAATGAGTGACAGAAGCATGAAGAAAACACAAGAGTTGGTTGTTTTTTGCCAGATGGCGTTTATTCTCACCGAGGCATCTGACATTAGAATCGCTACAGAGTCCGCCATTTGGGAATGGCTACTAAAACTCCAGAGTGGGAACGTCCAGGATATGTGGAACGGGGACAGCATGACAAAAACAAAACAAAGAAGAAGAAGAAAAAAAAAAAAAAAACTAGCCGTAGGCCACGAAACACAATCTGCCACCTCATTGGGAGGAGAAGCTCCGCCCGAAGCTTTGAAGCTCGGCGGTCTTCCCGCCAACTCTGGTCCTCTCTGGCTCTCGCGTGGTCCCACAAAACTAAACATTCAGTCAGACTTTTTCCTTTTTTTTTTCAAATACATCGTTTACATACATTAGAGTTGTACTTGAATACCGGACATTCAGAAGTGAGAGACCACGAGTGTCTCCGTGAAAAGGCCCCACGAGGATCAGGACCGGGAGACGTGGCTAGGCTCTCCTCTCCAAAAACAAAAAGATACCATGACACACACACACATACATATATATATATATATATATATATATACGTTGCTCGGTACTGAGCGGACCTCACCCGGAGAAGCCCTCTTGTAGGGTCGAGAGAGGAAGGTGAGCACACGACTTAGCAGCACGGGAGTTAAGACGACGACGACGACGACGACGACGACGACTCGGGTAGTGAAGATTCAGTGAGCGTCTAAAAACAAAACGCTTTTACAAACGATGACAAGTGAACGACAAGTGTAGAATAAATCCTCCGAAGGCTGAACCCGCTCACGTTTACGAAAGGTTTAAGTGCATCTCAAAGACTAATAACGGTGTCGCTTTTCACAAGTGCTCAAGAGTTAAAGGATTAAGTTCGACACGTATTCGCTTTTTTTTTTTGTTGTTGCCGGAGTTACGTGAGAATGAGCTCTGCAGCTAGTTAGCTTAGCATAAAGACTGGAAGCAGTGGTTTTCATGCAATGATCAATTTTGATTCTATTATTTGTCTTCTTTCAGACTAGTGGAAAGAAAACATCCAAAATACACATTTAGGTTTTTATTTTACTATATTGTCCATTTACGGCTGTAGATTTATACTAAATTCACCAAAAGTGAGAATTAGAATGTCCTATTTGCATATTTAAACAAAACATTTCAGAAAACTTGTAATACAGAAAAATCTATCTTAATGTCAGCAATGAAGTTTCATGTTGATATCGGTTAGTTCATTTCTTTACCCTATTCACCCTGTTGTGTCTTCAAAATGTCTAATTTAACAAAACATCTCCTTAAAGGCCGTTTTCTCCAGAAATCTCCACTTCAGTACCTCTTACATCCAAACTTTACACTTTCATTCCTAAATATATTCTGAAGGTTTATTCATAAATAATTCATAGCCTGATTTATACAACATTTTATTACTAAAAACATAAAGAGTTATCCAAAATTCCTTCTGTAAAAACCTTTGACTCTAATATGTAAACATAATGAAACAATAATTTTTATCCAGGCTTTTTTGTGCGCCAATTTTTGGAAATGTAAGGAAATTTGCATATATTTAATGACATGCCTCATTTGCATTTTTAAACAAAGTTTCAGACTTCAAATACCAAAAAAAATGATTGCCTTAATATCAGTCACAAATGGGGAAGTTCCATGACGATATCTAAAAGTAATTTATTTTTTAAACCCCATCCACCTGGGTTTCTCCCCTAAATCCATAAAAAAAAAAAAAGAAAGTAAAATCAAAAATAGTATATAGTCTGGCACATAAATTGTATTTTCTAGCCTTTGGTTTTCATACAGATTAGTTCGTGATTAGTGAGCTCTGGAGGGGCTGGAAGTTGCGTCGTCTCCCTCCCCGTTTCCAGTCTTTATGCTAAGCTAAGCTAACCAACAAATTCCCAGCAAAAAAAAAAAAAAAAACAAACAAAAAAAACAACAACAAATAATGGCATTTCCTAAACAGTCGAAGGTTGCGTTACAGTGAGGCTGTGGCCGAGAGGTTCCTGGTCACGAGTGCAGGACAGCAGAGACGACGACGAGCACAACTTTTGGTCGCTGATCTTTAACAGCTGCAGAAATTGAGGCGCGCAAAAGCAGAAGAGGGAAGTTAAGGGGTACAGTGATTTGTCTTTTTCACATACAGTAAAGCCACTTTTGTTATTTGAGAGAGAGGAGGTGGGGGGGTGAGGGGGGTGAGGGGGGTGCATTGGCTCTGCTGAGAGCTCAGAGAAACAATCTAAACTATCCCTAGAAACTGGAGAACTGGGTTGGGAAGACCAGCTACCAACCCGTTAGCTCTGCCACACTTTGCTCCTCCAACACTCTACGTCCAGAGATAGATTCAATTAGTGTGTCCTACTCTTAATTAAGCGCCTCGCGAGTGCCAGTTCTCACCGCGAGCCGCGGTGACGCATCGTCTCCGGCGCAAAAGAGAAAGAAAAAAAAAGAAAAAGAAAAGAGGAGCTTATTCTGCAAAGGGTCACAAACAATACGGTTAATTAAAACTGATTAGGAAGACCCTCCGAGAGTCGGAGCGTGGGACGATTGTTCTAGTTTCTGTTGCTCAGTCGTAAAGGTTACACTGCAAGGTGAAGGTACGTGTGTTTAGGAGTCAGCGTAGGGGTCAAAGTGCAGGGCGGCAGCGTGAAGAGAGGCGGTCAGCGTCCTGCCAGAGCGCTCAGTTACTGGCCACCTCGTCCGCGTTGTCGGCCGTCTCCAAAGTGCTGTCCAGTCCGCCGCGAGCTCGCCAGATCTTCACAGTCCGGTCACTGGAAACGGGGAGAAAGAACAGAAATAAAAAAGGATATTATTAGTGGTGTGACCCCTCCCCTCCCCCTCTCCAACCCCCCAACAGAGTCTAATCTGATTGGTCAAGTCTTGCTGAATGATCCCTCTCTGTTAAAGCTTCATGTATCTATAAAAAAAATGGTAAAAACAGCGCCGGTGCGGATTTGTTGTTCCCAACGTAGCGTCGTCACAGATCAACGCCCGGAAACATCGGGGGAAGCGAAAGGGCCGAGAGAGAGAAGCAAGCTGCCAACAGACACTTCTACGAGCCTCCCCTCGGCTGATTTAGAGAATCGCTCATGAATTCACACGCCGAGCGCTCCGATAGTGCTGCGCTCTTATGAGAGTGCTCTGATTAATACACGCAGTCTTTGATTTTGAAGCGGCAGCCTGTGTTCAGCCTCTCGACAAGACGCCGCGCCGAAGGTCCCGAAGGTGATTTAGTCACGCACATCGGAGGAGATTGATTAAAAGCACACGAACCATTTTAGAATTTCTATTAACAGTATTTTTAATTGGCTGATATTTATAACAAAAAAGAAAGATGACTCTAACCGAAAGCCGTAGAAAGTAAGTGTGTGTGTGTGTGTGTGTGCCTGGACTCACTCGGAGGCGGTGAACAGGTGGCTGCTGTTGGTAGAGATGCCGTTGATGGGGCTCTCGTGGCCCTTCAGCTCCCCCAGGGTCCCCAGCGTGTCCGTGTGCCACAGCTTGAGCACCCCTCCTCTGCAGCCGCTCAGCAGGGCCGGGGACCCGGGGACCACGCCCAGCGCACACACCCAGTCACGGTGGGCGTTCGGGACTTGCTGTTGGAGAGAAGGATCGAGGTTTTTTTTTTTTTAAACGGGATTTAACCGAAGTCACGCCTTGGGACCTTATTTTGGAATAAATACAAATGTTTTTGTTTTTTTTTAGATCCCGTTTGAATTGCGCCATAAAATAATATTTTTCAAAAGTCAAGAAAAGTATCTTTTAAAAATTGAAAAACATCAGATCTGCAATTCATGGCACAAACGGGATACAATTCTTATTTGTGTCTCACCATTGACTACTTTCCATATTTTTATGAAATAAGGTCCCACGGTGGTACAAATGAGAATTATTTCTATATTATATTTTCCATATTTAATTTGATCTGAAGCACTTTGGATCCCCTTGTTGTCCAGAGCCGTGCATCAAATCAAACACGTAATATTTTATGGCGTCGCTGCTCGTCAGCCTCCCCGATCCCTGCCGTCCCGCGCCCGTCGTCCGGTACCTGCAGGAGGTCTTTGCGGTCCAGGTCCCACTTCTTGATGCCGTTGTCTCGAGAGCCGCTGAACAAAATGTTCCCCTGGACCACCAGCGACTCGATGCCGTCGTAGTGGGGGGGTTCAAAGTTGTGCGTGGGGCCGATGCTGCCCAGAGAGCCCTCCGTCACGTCGAACAGCTGCAACAAACAACGCTGGACGTTAAATTGTGTGTTGCGCCTTCCACGGTGGAGCTTTAGTAACTTATAAACTTCATAATCATAGTCTCATCTTTGGCTTCTCAAGAGGAACATGAGGAGCATGCGCTGGGTGTGAATCCAGGACATGGAAACACACCTTGATGTAGTGGTCCTTGGAGCCGGTGATCACCAGGTCTTGGTTGTTTGCAGACTGATCCACGGTCAGACACATCACGGGGCCGAGGTGACCGGTAAGTTTCCCCGTGGATGCAAATCTGACAAAGAGGGGAACGGGATCACGTAAAAAAAATTGTTTGGAACATTCAATCTTGATGCATGTTGATTTAAAAAAAAAATATATATATATTTTCAATCATCCAGAGTGCCGATTATTAAATGTTGTTTCACTTTCCCAGAGGAACAATTCATCAAAACCTGTGTGAGCTGGCAGTAAATGATGGATGACAGCTCTGGATTGGATAACTATCAGGTTTCACATTGAATCGGAAAGAAATTGGGCCGTGAATTAACTCACGATGTGCGTTTTGCATCTGAAAAAATAAAATAAAAATGGTAATAATATTGACGAATCTTTCCCACCAACGTTTAGCATCTTAGCATCTTAGCATCTTAGCATTAATCTCACAGGACATTGGAGGCCGACCGGAATGTGATCATTGCGTGTTCGAGGCATCCTGTCTGGAAGGTAGACATGTATGTGAGAAATCGGGAGATCACCAAAATCATTTAGAGTCTTTTTTCTGGCATAATTAATTAACGCACAAAACTTAATAACAATCCATCCGACAGCTGAGAAGATATTTCACTAACGGATCCCAGCGTTAATCCAGACTGCCATCCCCAGAAACACAAGGCTGGAGTGGATGAAACCCAGATGATCAACATGCAGCATCACCGTCTGAGGACGAACCGCCTTGTTTACCTTCTCAGGTCCCAGACTCTCACGGAGTTCCCGGCGGCGGCGTACAGAACCATCCCGTTGGGGTTGAGAGCGATCTGGTTGATCTGGTTCTCTCCCGCTGGGATGGTGACCGTCCGGCTGGTGTTTGACGCACAGACGTCCCCAACGTTAACCTGACCAGAGGACCTGGAGACACGCGGAAGGCACATGTATCACTCTGCAGACGCATTCACACACCTTTGGGTTTAGTCAGGTTTCTTTTACTTGTGATCTTGTCACAAGTTGCTTAAATCTCTCTCATTACAGATGTTTATGACACATGTGGAGGTGCTGCAATATTTAAATTTACATTCAGGAATTAGCTTCTTCTAAGATAATTCAAGGCCGAATTTTGTTCATAGTTCTTTCCAAAATCTTTGAAAAACATGGATAACTAGAATCACTTCACTCGGCGAGCGCATGTCCTATCTCGCAATATTAACAAAAGAGGAAAAACTATTTTATTGGTTCTTCCTTGACACCCTTTGACCAAGTTCGGTGAAAACCGGGCCGGTAGTTTTTGCTGCTAAACAAACATCCGCGATGTCAAACCCGAAGTTCAAACAATGCACGGAGAGTAACATGCACACAAACAAGTATCGCTTCGGTTTATAGGCATTTTTTATTTCACTTTCAACAGACAAAGCTCCTTCCATCATTTCATTTATGGAGTTACAAAAAAAAACGGTCGCACTCACGTTAGCATTCGGATGCACTTGGCCGAGTCCCGGATGTCCCAGACTTTGATGTAGGAGGTGGAGACGGTGAAGACCAAACTGGAGCTGTAGCGGACCGACACCACGTTGTTGGGGTGACCGGCCAGGGACATTATCTCCTGACCCGTCACCAGATTCCACACCTTACAGGTCCGGTCTGCAAGAAGACACGCAGTCTATCATCTCAACTTAATGAATCTAAAAACATTTTAAATAAATAAATAAATAAATAAATATATTAATATATATATTAATAAATAAATATATAAAAATGGTCAGTCATAATAATAATAATAATAATAAAATATAAATAATAAAATACGGACACAAGGTAAAAGAACAACAGAAAGCCAAACAGTGTGGCCAAACAAAAGCTCAGACAAAACTAAGGTAAAATTCAAAATTTAAACATATAACATAAATGTATAACATATCAAAAAACAATAAATAAAATGCAATAGAAGCAAAAAAAAACAATACGTAATAAAGCAAATAAAAGCAGTAAAAAGAGGACGTCACATAAAGATAAGCCTGTAGAAATTGGTTTTAAGAAGTGAGAAGCCCAGCTGCTGCCGAGAGAGGAACCGGTGGTCGATACTCTAAAGGACGGAGTCACAGCGGTCAAGTCTCGAGGAGATAAAAGCACAAAGCAACGCGTTTGAACGCGGTGGAGAAGAGGTCAGAGGCCGAGGAGGGCTTCTAAAAATACCTCCGCGATTAGATATTGATAGTCGGACTTGGAAAAAGGGATAAAAAAGAAGGATAAAAAGACAAAAGGATGAAAAGACAAAAGGATAAAAAGACAAAAGGATAAAAAGATAAAAAGACAAAAGGATGAAAAGATAAAAAGATTGCATAATTCGTCGGCATTTGAAGACCACGCTCTAAGATAGAAATGGACAGCGTGCCGCTCGGGATCAAGACTTAATTGCAGCGAGGCATAAAACACAACATCTTCATGAGAACAAAACAAAAGAGAAGTCAGAAAGAGACGTTTCTTTGTCTGTGGATAAATGACAACTTCAATCTAGTTCATTGCCAATATATTCACCTCCATTTATCATCATGAAAATCTCCTCCACCGTGAGAGTTACACCGTACGCACAATGTCCCTTTATTCTTTCACCTCATGTATCCACACACTGTGCATATGACAATCTTAATTAATCCCTGTCAGGTTTTATTTGCCGTTATATATATATATATATATATATATATATATATATATATAAATAAAAATATATATATATATATATATAAATAAATAAATAAATAAATAAATAAATAAATATATATATATATATATATATATATATATATATATATATATAAAAAAGCATAACAACGTGTCAAAAGCGTGATAAATTTGCCGTGAGAAGCACGAGACACGTGAGGGATACTGATGAGACGGAGAGGAATTAGGGGTGAAGAGGTGACGGAGGACGGGGGGGATTGTGGGTGTTTGACCTTTGGATCCGGTGAAGAGAAGGTCGTCGGTGCAGTCGACGCAGAGAACGGCTTTACTGTGTCCCTCCGCCACGTGGACGCACTGCAACGTCGCCGACCGACTGCTTTTAGTGGGCGGCACCGGGTTAATGACGCCCCTGGAAAACACACACACACACACACACACACACACACACACACACACACACCTATCAAACACTGTCCAACAATCTGAGCGCAGCAGAAATCACACACCCACACAGCCAGAGTCGTGCACAGCATGCAGCTCGTGGCTGATTAGCACGATGCTGCGGATCAGAAACAGAAAGAGAAGACGGGAGCAGACCGCAGGAGAATGAGGAGAGAGCTGTGAACACAGTCACCTGTGTCATGAAGAAAGGAGCTTCTTGTTTTCCACCTCATGACAGATGGAAAAAAAACAAAAAACACCCAAAGAGACAAAAGATATAAATATTGGAAACCAGCGGTATCGGATCATCAAGGACCGTAAGTTCAGTCGCATCACAGACCAGATCGATCTCTAATTGGCCGGCCGTGTTGACAAACTGCCATCTGATGGAGCGATTGCGCAATCTCTAACAGCGGTAGCTATCGGTATCAGTGGAGCGGCACGACGAGCTGACGGTGCGCCGCAAACCCAGACGTCGATATTCAGGAGTTTTGAATGAACGATGTTTAAAAAAAGGCCCGCTGTGAGCAGAAGAATGGGAAAAGAGGAGGATTATTGAGGGTTCAGACTCCGTAGCGGTAATAAGTATAACAAGGCGACGCGGTTTGGGTTCATTGTAATTGTCTATTGATCCGAGAAAAGGACATTCATTAAGTAACTGTTGCGGTTAATCTAGTGTTTGTGGAGGTTTCGGTTAACTGTCGGTCTGATGAAATGCCCGGCCTCCACGGGAAAAGAAATCCACACCGCGTGCGCCTGTGTTTCAGTTCCACCTTCTGCCCTGTCCACCTGAAAAGTGACATTCAAGTGAATTGTGCGGCAAATAAAACATAAAGTGCTTGGGTGGATCGGAGAGAGGAGGGGAAACCGAAGGGAGGAATTGGTTGGAGGACGGGTGGAGGCATCCGTCCATCAAGATAGTATCCGATATTCCTGAGACCCGATTAGCTACTGAATTAAACACCAACGACTTCCTGTTCTTCTTCCTGTAATCATTCTGTATTGGATTGGACTTAAAAAAAGGCACAATGAGTAGGATTCATCCGTTTGTAAGCACAACGTCCCGCTACGCTTTCATAGAGGTCGACGCCTCAGAACGCAGCGAAAATTAATTAATTGCAGCGTCTCTGCAGATAGACAGAGCCACACATGTTTTTGGAGGAAAAACCTTCTCATTGTTGCTTTAACTTCAAGAGCTAATTCTAGACTGAGCCTATGTACTCATAAATAGGAAAGTATTTTAAAAAAAACACAATAATAATGTAACTTTAGCCTGACTAAAATGTCCCTCCTGGTATATAAGGACCATAAAGGACAAGGACACTTAGGACTGTAAGAGTACTTGGACTATAACACAATCAAAATGAGAAGCATAAAAATTAAAAATAATTGTAACGCATGCGCCAAAACCAAATTATGATTAATGATACCTTTTGCATCCTGTGCAAGTTTTAGTCCTTGAGGAAGCTTGTTTTTTTTTTTTTTTAAGAATTACTCTGAAACATTTCACTCCAAAGTCTAAACGTGGGCCTCACGTTTACACTAACAGCAGACATCAACAGTAGATTGTGAAATAAGGCAGAAATCTGGAGAGCAACGCTGTGGCTCATCCCGAGCGTCTTAAACGAACTAATCTCCGGCTGGCTCGTGTGGATTCTACTCATCTCGGGTTCTTCCTGATCCTGCAGGACGTTGGCAGGACGCCCCAGATGCGACTAAACGTGGTTACCGGGACGAGGGGGAGCGGCGGGCTCTTCCTCGGGTTCCCGATGACTGGGCCGCGGAAGGAAGACAGTCGGGCTGCCAATTAAGCTGCAGCATAATTAAAGTGCGGCGCTAAGCTGTTTACACACTGGTGGCGGGAGAGTGGGAGGACGGCACGGAGACAGAAGGGAGACGCATATGCTGCGCTCACGTCAGAAGGGACAGCTCCACAGGAAAGAGTTCCCGTGTTCAGCCTCGTCTGAGGAAGATATTACAGATGCTTCCTCTGGCTTACTAGGATTATATATATATATACATACATACATACATACATACATACATACATATATATATATATATATATATATATATATATATATATATATATATACACATACACATATACATACACATACACATCCAATAATTGTCCAGTCAAAGCTACTCTTACAAGCCAGGAAGTATCGATCATATTATTGTGATGAAGGAGGCCGATGCATGCATTTTTATTTTTTGATTGATTGACAATTTGCACAGGACTTTCACCCAGGAGACCACGGTGCGAGTCCCAATAGTCGACCTTACTTCTATTCCATCAACGATTCAGACGTTTCTAAAAAGTTTATTTTAGGAGTTAATTCTAACGGGTTTCAAAACAACGTCCCGGTGTTTGCTGGGAACGGTTGAAGCGGCACATCGTTATTATTTCAGTCTTCTCCCTCACAATAAGCTCCTGATCAGACAGAGAAAGAGAGAAGACAGCGATCTCCACTCGAGTAGATCGGCAGCAGAAAGGGTCGATCAGCAAGTTGAACACTGAATTTGAGTCGAGAGACGTCCGAGCTGCGTGGGAACGGCAGGACTTTAAATTCAGCGTAGAACTTGGCAGGTCAAAGGTCATCACACCAGGCGCAGAGCATTAAGTGGAGTATTAGTAGAGTCCAAGTGAAGTTATTTTGCGTTTCCCGGCCTTGCAGCCACAACGTCGGCAACCAGCTCTTACTGTTTCGTCTCCTTGACCTTTGCCCTGTCGGCCGCTGCCTTGTCGTAGGTCTTCCTGCGAGAGAGCGGGGACGGCTCCGGAGCTCGCTTCTCCAGCCCCGACGAAGCTCTGGAGCCAGAACTGATCGTTTCAGTTTCATTTAAAAAAGGGGTTATCCACGGACGACACAAAAGACAGTATACAACAAAAAAAAAACAAAAAAAAACAAGGATAAAAAGGGATGTGAAAACAACATATGAATGACGGCAACAATGAAGAGATGAGCATGCGGCACACAGAAACACACGTTACCTGATGTTTAAAGTCCCAAAACAGAGGGGGGGGGGGTTTCTTCGCCAAGCTCATGTTTAACTGTGTGCTACGCTAAAATATATTTATATTACTTTATTTGCTGTCAGCCAATGCTCTTTTTTTTATTTTTATATACAAGTCGATGCGCACTTGGTTTGAAACAGGGCTTTTCACAAGCCAGTTAAAGCAATCCGTTAGTATTTTTAAGGAATTAGAAAAGGTAGTCTTCGCAGGGGACAGCAATGAATAAGCCGTACAAATGTTATTATTGGCTCCTCTCGACATGCTTCTACCTTAAAAAAAAGGACAGTTTTGGGGGGGGGTATGGCCATCTGATGTAAGGATGCTCATAAATAATGTGAAACAAAAAAAATGAACTAAAGCAGAGGATGTAGCAGCAACATCAAACATGCAGGAAGGAAGGAAGTAGTAATTATTGTGTTAGAAACAGAGTGCCGGGCCTGGACTTACATGCTGCCCATTTTAGAGGAAAAGCCGGGGGAGAGAGCGGAGTAGTCCCTGACTGATGAGCCTGACGAGTCCACGTCTCCTCCCCCGTCCGGCGCCTCGGCCAACGGCAGCATCGGACCGGAGAAGTCTGCGGTGGGCGCGTCGGGGGCGGAGTCACTGTTCGCGTACAGCAACTCCATCTGAGTGGTGGTCCTCCTACGAGCCTGGAGGTGGGGATGAAATAAAGAGAGGATGTAATTGAGGGGGGAGGGGGAGGGATGGGGGGGGGGGTACTCGTGCATGTGGAGAACGAGGCGGGAACACATTGTAATACCTTATTTCGTGTTTTGGTCTCTCCACAGAGTTTCATGAGATCTGATGTCAAGGTGCTGACGGGAACACAAGAGTTTTATATGCGTCAATAAACATGTGTAAAAATACACAATACATACGAACATGGAATATACACTAATGAAATAACATCTCATATAAACACATCATGCTGCACAAATAAAACACATAACATGTGTTGGCATTGATAAATGTGTGCTTATGTGTGTGTAAATATGATAAACATTAAGGTAAATAGTTAAGTTATACTGTACATGATTAACATTAAGGTGATTATTTAATGTAAATAGTTAAGCTATACTGTATAAGATTAACATTAAGTTAATTATTTAATGTAAATAGTTAAGTTATACTGTATAAGATTAACATTAAGGTGATTATTTAAATTTTAGAAAGGGTTAGGGCCATTTAAGTATACACTTTTTCCTACTCCTTTTTGGTCATGTTATTTATTTAGTTTAATGAGAATTTGCTTTATAGGTTTACTGTTCATTTTATTAGTTATTTTTGTTTTCGTATTTGTTACATGTTTTAAAAACAAATTCCATTTAATCTAAAATAGTGTAACATTAAACATCAATGGGTTAAAATAAACACGACAAATGCAAAATAAAAAGAATGTAACATAACATTAACATAAAGTGTAAGATACCACTAACATAAAAATTCAACAAAATAAAAACAAATGTAATAATGCAACATAAACATTCACAGGAACACAACACGTATCACAACATTATGTATATTACGACATTGCATCTCATTATATTTTATGAATATGTATTATGTTAAACATAAACTTACTTCCCCTCTGCAGACGGGCTCTGAGCCGACTCATCACTGCTGCTATCGTCTCCATTTTCTGTCAAATGAGATCCATGAATAAAATTAGAGTTTAGAGAAAACCCTCTGGGCTGATGAGACCGCGATGTCTGCTTATGACTTTCTGAAACGGTTCTCAGCTAAAACACTTTTCCTACGCCTTTAATAATTTATCATTTTGCCAATTTTCACTAAAAAGTGTGAGGCAATTTTTTTGACTTAAAATTAAAAAATTAAAAGAAAAATAAAAAAAAAAGGCTGCTACAAATGGGTGTAGAAAAGATGAACAGGGGAAGCAGATGAGGGCGATGTCAGCGCGGCGCCATGCTGTTTTTATCAATAAACAGACACTTGGTTCTCACGGAGGTCAATCGGGGGGTCAGATGGATGGAAATGAGGGGGGTCAGAGGTCAGAGAGCGGCCATGTGGGGAGGGTTATCAAGAGAGGTGGTGTGGGCGAGTTTGGGGGGCAAAGACAACAAGGTGGAGGAGTGAGAGGAATCGTTAGTCCGTTGCTCCCTGAGGGGCGGGAGGGGGGGGGGGGTCAGCTGACCTACAGGGTCCGACAGAAGCTACGACATCCAGGTTGTGTGCTTCCTGTGGGAGGGTCTCGGGTTAGCAGGGCGCTAAAGCATGGAGGCTGTAGCACATGGTGAGCTAGGAGGAGGAAGAGTGTATCCAGACGAGGGGAAGGGAAGGGAAGAGGTCAGCAGACAGATGGAGGGAAGCCTTGGTTGCATTGCACCTCATGCACCTGTTCCATGTTATGTTTCGTTAGTTGTTTTTTTTTTTTTTTCAAAAGTGCAAAAAAAGGGGGAAGGAACCATGCGTTCGTAACACAGATTAGGAGGCTAATGTGGTTTCACTTACCAGCCGGGATGTTACCTAGCTCTGCAAAAACATAAAACAACAAAACAAAAAGGAAAACGTGGGGGAACAGAAAAAAAGGCAATGCACAAATCAAAAACACTGTCCCCCGAAATATTAAAGTAAAAACAAACAAAATAAAATTAAGTGCAGCTACTGTAAACAGAGCGTCCGGCTGAACAGAGGCTGGGGAAAAAAAATACACTAAAATAACAACCAAAATTGTTTTACACGTTTAGGAATTTGTCTCATAGCAATATGATCTATATCCAAACTTTAACAGTGGAATTATGTGCCAGTTGTGCAATAATTAGACCAGCTTCTGTTCAGCAGAAGGCAACAGGCAACGAGCATCTCAATAAACCCCATCATGCAACTGACCAGCAACCCAGTCGACTTCCTGAAAGGCCAAATGGTTCGTAACCGTCATGTTTAGGGCAAATTAACTTGTCTCATGGAGGAGAAAAACCATCATCCTCCCAGAATAAAATCTGAATCCCTGTTGTACTTGACATAATGTTAAGGACACTTCCAGGAGGTGGGCCGGGTTAAACCAGGGGGGCCCCGGGGGGTCTGGTCCGTGTTTTGGGTCCTCATCTTCACTTCAAAGTCAACCCGAACAAACAAACAAACAAACAAACAAACGCTGTCGTCACCTTGCAGCGCGTTCCCCAGCAGGGCGTCCAGCTCCGGGTTGAACTCGGCCTTCTCCTTCAGCATGTGGAAGAGCAGCTGGTTCTGCGTGGCGCTGGTGATCTCCGTCTGCTTCAGCCGGCCCTCCATCACCTTCACCTGAGACTCCTTCTGGGCCGCCTGGAGACCCTGGAGAGGTCAGAACGAAGACATGATACAATGTTTACCGTACATATCATGTTCATCACACTGGGGACTGGTGACACAAGTAGCCTGTTTACGAGATCATTTTAAACCAATCAGAAGCTAAATCATCGCCAAGACGACAGCTGGTGGGTTCGGCCGCTTCTGCTCTCCACACGGACTTCGATGCTTCATTCAACCGAAGCCTGCTCGAACGTGATTGGTCAATACTACTCTTCCGATACCAAAATCTTGTCCCGTTGCCTTCATATGAAAGCAAAAAAAAAAAAAAGCACTTTATTGGCAAGAATTTTGCAAAAAAAATTTAAAATCTACCCGGGACCATGTATAATAAATGACATCATCATGATGTAAATTTATGATCCTTGTGCTTCTTTTTCATGTTTGTTGTAAAGCAGCCATGCACACACAATTAGTGGTGAACAGATGGGATTACTCCCGATGGGCACCATTATCAGGGCCGGTACCTTGTTGATGGCCATCAACATGAAGTGATCCAACAGAAAACGAGCTTCCGTCAGCGTACAGGAACTAACCACAGCAGAAATGTCCACTGTGTCGCCCTCCTCCTGGAGAGAAGAACAAATAGCTTGGTCTGAAACTCTCGAGCACAAAAGAACTCTTTACGTCATCAGAAACTCCACTTGAGCTGATCAGAGTTCAGATCTAGTAAGAAAGTGATGATGAAGCTCAGTCCTGTTCTCCATCTATTGGACCAGCCAGTCGATGCCCTCTCACCTTGGTTTCCTCCATCTGCATGATGTTGGCCTGACAGTCTGCGATGCTGTCATTGATGTAGTCGATGTTGGCCGTCAAAGCATCCACTTCCTCGTTGAGGGGAATCGCTGCCTTCTCTGCCTCGGGTCCCTCCCTGAACAGACGGTCCCGCTTCCTGATGACCTTCTCTTTACGCTTGGTCAGCTCTTCTCGTTGCTGGCAACACAAAAAAAACAAAACACGCTGACCTCAGAAAATGTAACAGATTTCAGTCTCTGGAGCCATTTAAAATGTTGCAGAAGTGCAGGGAACGGAACGGTTAGTTAATTTAAAAAAAGTAGGTTCTATTTCTATTTGCCATCGCGCAACAACAAGATGACGTGGCATCACTTAAAGCCTCCTCGGAGGTCAGAATTTGACATTTGAATTTCCCCACAACATATTTTTCCCCTCCGCTCAATCCTCCATCAGTAAAACGTTGTGAACGCGAGCCACCGAGTGCGAAAGGAGGATATAGAAAGAGAACTGGAGGAAGCAGAGTACCGTTCAGTCCATTCTTCCTGCAATCTTACGCATCTAGGGGCCCACAGAGCACGTGCACCAGCATGTTCTTTAACCCCGCCTCCCAGCCCTTGGTCCTGAACTATCCATATTACAACTTTTGGGAACTAATTATTAAAATAACGTCTATTTGAGTGTATATACTGGGAAGTTGATTTACCTAAAAACAATTATCCACTGGGTTACAAATGAAAGTCTATGGGAATAAGTCTTTTTTAGGCAGATAAGTTGTAATTCCACAGTTTGGCCACTATATAAAATGTACTTCAAAGCCGGGGTTTTTCCCGGGGGCTTGGTGTAAAAACCCTTCTTCTCTGCCTTCTTCTGCTGATCTCAGGTTAGAAGCCGATAACTCTCTGGTTCTGTAATTGATAAATCAAGACATCTTATCAACGTTGTTACCTTGAGGAGGCGGTTCATGTCGGCCTCCATGTTGGAGATGGTCATCCTCTGCATGATGACGTCCGTGATCCGGCGCTCCAGAGACTGCCATTTATTGCGTGCGATTCTGGTGGAGTAAATACCCACTGTGCGCCTGTAGGAGGACCTGCACACACACACACACACACACACACACACACACACACACACACACACACACACACCCCATCGCTCAATAATGCATTAAACACATTGATGATGTAAATCAGCACATAAACATGTTCCAGGTGCAGATTTATGAATGCAAATCCAACATAATAAACGGCTAAACAGCCACGTGCAAAGAGGATTTGACATTCCAGGATGACTTATGACGGTGCAGGTGTTAAGTGCCTCACTCCCGTGTACGGTTATTTATTGCTGCGAGGATACAACCTGGTCTATTTTGGTTTCAGAAAAAGCATCTATATTTAGTCGCCTTCCTCACTTGCCACTCTGGAAACGTGCTCACACGGACTCACCGGGTGCCGTTGGGAGCAGCGTTGCCGGAGGAGTACAAGCGTCCAGATGGAGGTCTGTAGCTGGAGTCCTGCATCGGCTCTTTCCTGGTGACCTTACCGGAGGTGGGCCTGGCCTGCCTCCTCAGAGCCGTCACCTGACGCACGAGGCAAACAGAAACGTGAGAACACACACAAACACACACAAACACGCCGCACGTGTTCCTTGCATCCATAATGAATCACAAGTATTTCCACGTATATATTGAGTTAAAACCCTGACGCTGCTCACCTCCTCGGTCTTCCTCCTCAGAATAAGCTCCTGCTGCCGTTTCTGAGCCTCCAGTAACTTTAGTTGGTGCTGTAACAACGAGAGCGTCAACCACAGTTAGATGATGAAAACTGAAACTCGTGGCTCAGATTAAGATGAACGTTTTTTTTTTTAAAGGATGGACTCCCCCCACCCCCCTCTCTCCCCCCCCCTCCGCCCCTCGTCGCTGACCTCTTGCTTCCGCTGGTCTTTCTTTAACGACGCGATTTCTCGGTTTCTGCGAGACTCGTTCATCCTGTTCTTCTCCTGCTGCTCCTTCATCTGCTTCATGAGGCGGACCTGGAACACAAATATTTATGAAACATTCATACTATGAACACAAACATTGTGAAAGTGAGTCAATATTATGGATGTGGAAGATCTTCTTTGACGGCTTACTGTACTTTTTTTCCATTTTAAGTCACTTTTGTTTAGTTTTTTTGGGGTAAAAACATTAAAATGGAGATTCACAGGAGAGATAGTCGAGTCACAAACAGAAGAGATATTGCTAATTGAGTAAATCATGTTTCTGATGCCACTCAAACTTGATTCATGAGTAAATCCTCCCAAAACCCACAAAACTCACACACTTAACCCTAGAGTGAAATCCCCATCACAAAACAGACAGCAGGCAGAGAGACCTCCCACCAAAAGCACCACAACTGTAACCAGTCACACCTTTGTCTTCTTCATTTCCCCCACGTCCACCTGAAGCTTCCTCAGCTGCTTCTCGTACTGCGATTGGTTCTTCAGCAGGCGGGCGTGCTCCTTCTGCGCCGACTGCAGCTTCTGGAGCTCCTTGTTCATGACGCTCAGCTTCTTCTCGTACTCGGCCTTGATCTTGCGCGACTTGTCGTCCGTGCCGGTTTCGACTGTGTCTGAAAGAGAGCGACACGAACATTGTTGAAAACTGATCTCGCTTAAAAAAAATAAATAAATCACAGATCTCGGAAGAGTTTTTTTTTCCGTTGCGCTGCATTAACAACATATTTTCTGTAATGGTTCAAACAGTCAGAAACCTTGATCTTCAGTTGTCAAAGAGCCTCTTTTGTCTGCTTTTTCTTTTTTTTTTCTTCTTAAGACGAGCTGAAAACTCCTCCATGCTTTTAAAATGTGCATGCAACAATGCTTTGATCCATTAGTGCTAATAAATATAAACGTAACTGTCATCGTCTGGCTGCTGGCGGAGAGCTTTCACTTTGAAGGATTCTCTGTACATCAGCGTTCTTTCATTACTAAAGATAAAAACCGAGATCAAACATAAGGCTGAGATATAAATTCTTCCAAATGGAAGGAGGACAAGCGACAGAACTTGCATTTACTTTGTTTTAAGTCTAAAATAAACTCGTCAAACAGCAGCGGCATTGAAAGCCAAACCCACGTGGTGGTGGGTGGATAAATGCTGTACAGTGCGTCGGTGCAATCCTCTTCCCACCGGGCGATACGCGGCGTCTTACTCATGTTCTGAAGGACACGGTCCCGCTCCAGCTGGGTGTCCCTGATCTTGCACTGCAGCATCATCAGCTTCTGTTCGTACTGCTGCTTGAGCGTGTGCAGACGCCGCTGGCTGTTCTCCAGCTCGTCGATCAGCTTCTGCTTGATGGCGATCTCGCAGGTGATGTTGGCCAGGTCGGCCTGGAAGTTCTCTGTTGGGGAGAACACACACACACACCATCGGATCACGCATTCACATCCTCCGTGATGTCACAGTCACGAAGCGACAGTGTTTAACGTTTCTGGTGTTAAAAAAATAAAATGCTTTTACAGTACATTCCTATTTGAAATACTTTTTTTTTTTTTTTTTTCTCATAAAGGAAACATTTCATCCTTCAGTTTATCACAAACATTCAACATCATCACATCTGGAGGTTTTCACTGGACGGGAAGGGATGAAAAGTAACTAAAAGCTCCCACAGAAAAGTTTAATGTTGCAAAAAATGGAAATACTCAAGTAAAGAACAAGTATCTAAAATGTGTACTTAAGTACAGTGCTTGAGTAAATGTGCTTTGTTACATTCCACCACCATTGTATCCATGTTACAAAAAGAAGGCTGTAAATAAATGCGACAGACATCGCTCTAACTTTTTTTTTTTTTTTTACTCAGCAGTGTTCTTGCATCTCTGATGCATCTTGGGTGAAATTATAACTACAAGTGTTCGGCTCTGAATTCAGGCGTGAATGTCCACAAACAGAATGTCCACAAACACACGGCTGCACAGAGTGTGGCGTTGCTTGGAGAGAGAAGCGGGTCCCTCAGTGATTGAACAGCTCCCCCTTGTGGAGAATCAGAGGCCTCTCAAGGTGAGACAGAGAGACCAGACACCCTCCCCCCCTCCTCCCCTCTTCCTCCCCCCCTTCATACCTTTTTCATCCGTCTCCGAGTCTGAATCATCGGAGCTCTCCTCCACGTCCATCTCCTCTTCCTCCTCCTCCTCCTCCTCTTCTCCTTCCTCGTGGTCGCTGCCTTCCTGGACCTCCTGCAAGACGACGTGCTCTCATTTTAATATCTGACGGCGCTATTCAAAGTCATTTTTTTAGTGTAAAGTTGAAAGGAGAGGCCGTCAATCATACAATTTCTGCTTCCTCGTGGACTCGCTCCGTGGTTTCCTTCTCTGTGCCCTTCTCTTGCTCGTTGTCAGGAACTTCCTCCTTGATGGCACTGAAAGAGTCAGACATGGGAGAGAGAGTCAGAGACGTCGGTCCACCTCCACAGGCTCGCTCACGTAAACAAGAGGCGTGTTTCTAACCAAAAACATCTGCAGTTAATAAAAAGACTGTTTCATTTTATTGTTTTTAGTCGGCAGGGCAAAGGTTTTGTAATTTACATCACTGTCTTTTTGACAGACAAACTTTTTTATTGACAGTGGAGCAATAAAGCTGGTGACCTTCATTGACTGACTATAAACAGACTGGATGCTTCTGTTTCCATGAGCTTGTCTGTGGAAAAGACAGTGCTGTTGTTGTTGTTGTTGCTGTTGTTGTTGTTTTAACAAAAAGTAGGGAGGCATCTCATTAGAGTCCAAACAAAACCAGAAAAAGCAAATAAAGCGTGGAAGGAATAAAAGAATAATTGTGAGTAAAGTCCATGAAGCAGATCTGTTGGATGAATATTTTAAAATCAAAATCATCTGGATAAGGTGACCAAAATGAAAAAGATAAACGCAGGAAAGCGATAAGAGGGATCTATCAACCAATGTTGCGTTATTTTAATAAATGAAAGGCTGATTAACAGTCTGGCTACACATTTTGCCCGCATGCTCAACTTTTTAACCAATTTTTTGGGAAGTTTCAACCCTTCAACACTAATAATGTGAATGGAAGATTATTGAAAAATAAAAGCATTGGCCAATTAATTTTTCTGAACTTTTGGCAATTGACGAAGCTCGTTCTTTTTATTTATAATTTTTTTTATTCACATGAATAGAAAACCAACTAATTTGAATAAAAGCACTATCGTAGTGACCAGCACACGTTTGAATATCACCGCGGCAACCTAATATTCCCTCAGATCCGTTTGTGAAACGGAAAAGTGATGTGTAAGACAACCACGAGCCAGTAAAAGCTCCAAGACTTGTGGTAGGGAAATAATAAATTAAATTAAATCTTATTTGTAAAGCCTAATATCACAGATTAGCCTCAGAGCGGATCAGAAAAAACGATTCTGATGAACTACGGTCTTCTGACCCTCGATATCGTGTTGAAAATCTTAAAAAACGGACACTTCCTAGTTCCAGGTTGTCTATAAAACCTATGACAAAGTCAGGAAAAACATAGAAAAGATGGAAAAAGAAAGCAGGGCTGCAGCGTGATGGGCCGAAGAATGAGCTGAAGGGTTTACACAGAAGCTCCAAAGAGAGATAAGAGCTTATTATTTAGTAAAAAAAGAAAGAAAAAAAAAAAGTCATGGAAGGGAAGTGCGTTGATGGCAGCGAGTCTCACGCCAGGTGGGGGAATACCTGCGCAAAATAATGAAAAAGTCAAATAAAACGCTGACTCGGGGGGAAGCAGAGGATGGGGAGGGTGGAAGCTCCGACAAACCTGGCGTCAACCTCTTCCACCACCTCCTCCCTTTCCTCCCTCTCTCTCTCCTCCAACAGCAGCTGGAGTCTTCGGGGGGAGGGGGGGGGATCAAACGGGAGAGGGAAGCGAGAGATGAACGAAGGAAGAAAGAATGGAGGGAAGAACGATCAGAGGAAGCTCTGCACTGAATAACCAAACCTTTTGTTTCATCCCCCGTTAAAGTGCCCCAAAAACACAACTGTGATCGTAACCCGGAGCCTCATGAGGCCCTGAAGCGCTCGTGGATTCCTCTAAAGCAAAATCATTAAGTTCATCAGCATTAATCTACATTACAAACATGAAATGTGTACGTTATTAATTGCTTCCTGTCACTTATATCCGTTAGCTGTGTGTTCAAATCACGACTGAAAGTCTACCGTCTTTAAATGTGCTTGTTCCAATGTACAAGATATTGAATTGTTGTCATATTTATTATATAAAGATATATTATTGACATTATTATTAGTATAATTAATAATAACAACAGCACTAGTAATAATAATAATAATAATAATAATAATAATAATAATAACAATAATAACATTTTATTGATTTTTTTAAATGTTGACTGTTTCAGGATAAAAATCCCGATTGCCATTCCAGTTCGAAACCTATTGATCTGCAACTCATCCAACCAGTGGGCCTACAGCACCATTACCTTTTCTTCTTCTTCTTCTCTCGTTTCTTCAGTTTCTCCAGGTCTTTCTTGGCGAGCTCGATGATGTCAGAGGTCTCCTTCTCGGGGGCCAGCAGCGACGGCGCTCCGTACAGCGACTGACGGTTGGAGGCACGAGACAGATTCTTCCTCAAGTTCTCGTTCACAGCTTCGCTCTCCAGGAGTTTGGCTCTGATGAAGGAAGGGGGGGGGGGCCGGAGGGGGGGGGGCGGAGGGGGGAGGTTAAATCTATGTTTAAGAAATATCTTTTATATATTTGCTTACATGTCATCATTCACTCGATATGGAGCCTTTGATAAAGGCTTTAGTACAACAGTTATCTGTTTATCCAGTACGGCTGGCGAAAAAGAAAAGACGACATTGAGACAAACAAACAAACAAAGTGCAGCAACAGTGGTCCAACAGTGTGTTTGCTGTGGATTCACAGTGGAAAGGTAACAAATCTAAGTTGGACGACAGTAAAATCCTCTTGATATTTAAGTGTCCTGTTGATGGACACTATACGACGGCACATCGGGGCCAGTGTAGGAAAATAAATAAATGTATGGAGCCGGGGAAGAGGGGAAATATTCAGAGATAGAACTTGCAGGATTAAAGTCCAAAGTTTCAACCTGGAAAAGTGAAGCAACGCGGTTATTTTTTTTTTTTTTCTCTCGTAAATGTACAAGTTTATAATCTCAGAGAATATTAAAAAAAAATGTTTTATATTTGTTCACCCGACGTACACTAATAATGAAAATTAAAATCGCAAAACAAAAATAAAAGAGCTGATTACAGCCAGAGAAGTACACTAAGAAAAAGTTATTAAACATATCAAATATTTTGGTAAAAAAATGTTTGCAGTAATATTTAATAGTTTGATTGACATCCATCAGCAGGTCTTGTATTATCTTCTGTACTATTATACGCTACGTATTAAGTATTAAGTAGCATGAAACTGGAGGAGAGCTAGCATCAACATAATGTACAGTCGGACTCGTTTACCTGAGCTCTTCAATCTCTTTGATGTAACTTTGAATCATGTTTCCAATTTCTTCAGACGCACCTTCACCTGGAAGAGAACCGAGACAAGAGGACGAGTTAAATGGCTTTTCTAAGAGATTCACCACGGCCCCCCACAGAGGGGCGGCATCCAGCCAGAGAGACGGGGAAGACAACGACCCACCTGCCCTGGCGAGGACCTGGTTGGCCTGGTCGCTGAGCACCTGGGTGAGCCGCGCCCTCTGCGCGTCGATGGTCTCCTGCATGGCCTTCACTCTCACCCTCAGGTTGCCGTTCTCCGTCTGCAGCATGGAGTTCTCGTGGAACATGTCGCTGAAGCTCTCCACGCCGTCCTCACCCGACAGGCGTTTACCCTGCAGGAGGCGACGCAGAGGTTCAGCTCCCCTTTCGACAACCCCCCCCCCTCTAGTTACATTTGTTTTTCTTTTTTTTAAAACTCCTCTTACCGCCTTGTACTCCATCAGCTCCATCTGCAGGCGAGCGATCTCCGTCCTCAGAACGCTGATCTGCTGGCTGGCCTTGTCCTGGTTCACCATCACCTTGTTCTTGATGTTCCGGGCTCGGTTGGCGTACTTCAGCGTGTTCAGCGTCTCCATGAAGTCCCGGTCGGACGGGCTGATGCAGGCGATCATCACCGTTTGGCTGAGGCGAGACGCATTGTTACAAATGGCTCAGCTGCATTTTGATAAATGTATAGAACTAGGATGACGATGTGCAGCGGCAGTGTTGCAAACTTTATGCACAAGCCAATATGCTGGCATGTAAATTTCATATGTGTACAGATGATGTTAAAACTGCTCTCTTTAGAGCTACTGTACTCCTCTCTATAAGCCCACCTGTGGGGCAGTTATAGTAAAGCAAAAATGAAAAAGATTCGGGGGGCATTTAATGATGCTTTCAGAATCTTGCTCAATCTTCCCAGATGGACAAGTGCAAGTCATATGTTTGTGACTCGTAATGTTCCCACTTTCCATTCTGTGTTGAGGAATTTTATATACAAATTTAAATGTCGATTAAATGACTCAGAAAATGTAATTATAACAGCCTTAACTGAGCCAACAGAGTGATACGAGGTATTCTTCTTGTTTCTGGAAACATTGGAACAAGTGTCTGTATGTTTTTAACCACGAGTGACTTTTTAACTGCAATGATTATACCTGTGTCCTCGTATTGTATTGTATTGTATTGTATTGTATTGTATTTTATATATTGTTGTTGTATTTGTTGCTATATGGACTCATGAGTCTGAAATAAAAGAAATTGAGTATATGTTTGATGAAAGCTAAAAAAAAGAAGAAAAGCCAGCAAAGAAAAACTACTTAGATGAATGGAAGCTCATGTGTAGGTACAGGACACCAGGAAGTGGATCTTTAATTTGATGAAAAAACACTGGAATTATCAGCAATATTATTTGGATTTCAGTCCAATGCTAAAGACTTTAAACTATATTAAAAGGTCAGAGTAGTCGTCCCGTTCCTATCAGATGGATGGATGTAAATAGTTGGCATGCAATGCTGTCAAATGTTTTTATGCTCCTTTATTCTGCAATTAATTTTTGCCTTAATATCAGTAAAGTCTGATGTAGACGGTGGTTATAAGCCTGCCATTGGCCACGTATTTCACGAGTCCTTCTCCTCCCTCTCCACTAGTTACGCTCTACTTCGTGAGGGCGCTGCGGCTGCATGCGGTTCTTAGTGTCGCCCGACACGATTGTGATTGGGTTAAAAAATTAAAAATAAAATGTGTGTAAGCATAGAAGTGTTTTCTTCCCCTGTAGCAGAATGATAATGTGTGGAGCCGGATCTTTCTTTAGCGCCGACTCAGTGTTTGTGGTGCTGGCTGAAAGAATATCACGATGACAAGTTGTGGAAGTTTAATTCCCATTTGCTTTGCTTTGAAAAAGAAAAAGAAAAGCATTTGTTTTTAAACCTTTGACCACCGAGACTTCTCGGGGTCCACAAAGACACGGATGGTACTTGAGGAAAAAGGTGAAATCAGTTGACCCCCCCCACCTGTTTCCTCCTAACGAGTCCTGCAGCAGTCGGGTGAGTTTGGAGTCTCTGTAAGGCACATGAGAGGACCGCTTGCTGCGGTCGCCCAGAGCACTGATTACATTCCCCAGAGCGAGCTGCAGAGAGGAGGGAGGAGAGGAGAGAGGAGAGAGGAGAGAGGAGAGGAGAGGAGAAGCACGGTTCAGCGTGATGCAGCAGATTATTCCACGACTGTTGGTTTGTATCAATAACCAAATGAGTTTGCTTTTCAACTCATTTGGGCATGAAGGGGAGGAGTTGCACAAAGATCCACCGTCAAATGTTTTATAGTCTTCTCTGCCTTTACCACTAAATTATAAATAACTTTAATACAAATTTATAAAAATAATAAGGTATAATGAAATTAGAATTGTATTTGTTTTTACTTTATTGATCAATTGTGCAAATACTCCAGAAAGCAAAGTAAATAGAGGGAATGACGGGGGTTAATGCCAAATAAAATCCCCAAAAATGTCATTGAAATACTTTCTTTGCTGCACTCAACATATCAAAATGCATCATTATTGACATGTTGTGCATGTTAAAGAGAGATAATGTTGAAGATGTTATATATAGTAAATCATGCCACTAGCTTTAATGACGACATGTTTTTCTGTGTGTTTGTCCTTCCTGCGTAGTTGATGAAGGAGTGGACGTTTATGAGATTCAGCCACTAGATGGCAGTCAAACTCCAGCAAATCAGCGGCTCCGGCTTCTCTGCATCTCCTGAGGACTTCAGAGTTGTGCAGGAGGGAGAAGCAGCTCACCAGCCCACAGTTGATGGAGATGCCCTCTTTGGCTCGATCGCCCGTCGCTCCGGTTCTCTTCAGCCTCTCGGATCCGGCCAGATCCACAAAGTGAAACTTGGCCGTCAGCGTCTCGTACTCGTCCATCTCGGAGTTTCCGTTGGACACTCTGTTGTCACTCTCACTTTCTTGCTGAGCGACGACAACAACAACAACACAAACAAACAGTTAAATACACCGCACACGTCAGTCCAGTCAAATGTTCGAATGACGCCTGAGACTGTACGAACATTGTCGGAGGCACAGACGCGAACTTGGCACAGGTGGATGGTGAAGATGGCGTGGGATCGAGAGCTCTGGACGTTCATCTGCGTGCTGGCGGTGGTGCGACACAGCGCCCCGAGCTTCAGGCACTGCATCATCTGAAGGAGCCGAGAAGGAACGTTAAATATTAACAAGCAAACTCACTTTGATACAGCAACCAACAACAAATACATTTATAAAAGTAAACACCAGTCGAGGAATGAATATTAAATGAGTGTATTTGTAAAGGCTGAGATGCATTAATAAACCCTGGTTTTAGTCATTAATAATGGGGCTGTTAGAATGAGCGAGATGTTTGTTTGTTTGTCACACACACACACACACACACACACAGAGTTACCTCGGCCTCGGAGGACACGGTCCGCGTGGTCACTCCCACCGTGTAGATTCCCCCGGTGGCGTCCTCGTGGATCTTGATGTGAGATTTCTGCTTCATGTCTCGTGTGGAGTCGAACAGGTCCAGAACTTCCTCATTATAAAGCTACAGGACACACACACACACAAAAGTTTTGAACCTGGCAGATGCATCACTTTACAAATCAGGGTTTAAAACCGTCAAAATCAGAACACCTGAAGTCGTTTGTGTCCAACTAAGAATTTACAGTCTTGACTCTGATTGGTCAAGTCTTGCCGATCGTGGAACTTTTTTTTGTTCTTGCTCATTGATCCCCTTCTGTTTAAGCTTTATGTATCTATAGAAACAGAGTTAAGTCAAATCAGGCTCTTTAAATCGAATTATCGACTATTTGGCGTCACCCCTATTATGTATTTATTGCATATCGGACCAAAATAAGTACGAAAATAATAAAAAAGCAAGACAACTCCTGTTTGTTTTGGTTCTTGTATTGGCTTATTTCTTAAATGTAGAAGATCAGGATCATTTGGATGCAGTTTTTAACCAAAAAGCTTTAACGCGAAAAGTCTGGAGAGATATAAACAACTGGCGTGTAAAAGAAGGTTTAAAAGAATAGGAAGAGTAACATCTGCCATCTTGACTTCCGTGCATATCCATATTTCTTCCACAACTAATCCAGGTCTTCTTCAGGAATCTGAACACGGTCACAGTCTGATGGACCGACACAACTGTCTACTCGCGTCATTCCTGTTAACTCTTACTGCCCCCCCCCCCCTCCCCTCCCTCCCCCCAAACACCTCCTGAGCCCCGATGACAGCTGCTGCAGTTCAATTGTCAGTGTGGATATTTTCAAGTGATGGAGCGCCGGTGTCAAAGCCGGTTCAACGAGCAGCGTCAACAACATGAGCCCGACTCGTGACATCTCTGTGACGCCCGTAGCGCCGCTCGCGAGGGAAGGGTTGCGTCTCGTTTGTTTACCTCGAGGAACTGGGCGTTGATCTTGAACTCGGGCGCGGGGCTCCCCTGCTCCTGGGCGGCCTGGCGGCGCTGCTCGATGCCCTCGAAGAGGTGGTGCACGGCGCGCGGGATGATGCCGAGGTCCTCCTCCACGAAGTTGACGTCGAAGCCCGTCCCCATGGTGTAGGTCTTCCCTGAGCCCGTCTGGAGGGGCAGGAGAAAGAAAAAAAAAAACGTCACAGATTCAGATCATTTGTCCCAAGAAGGGCGAGTCAGAGGCAACAGATGCATGTTGTTAGTGAGGCGTTTGTCTGAAAGGGGAACTTTACACTTCACGGTCTGTTTACTGGTCTCAGACCACAAACAGACTTTGTAGCAGCTTATTGTGCTCAGACAAGGAAGAAGAAGGGATGGTATCACTGGTTGGATTATTTTCCGAAAGAGAAAAGGGTTTATTATTCAAGACTTCCTATTTATAGCTTGATAAAATTATCCTTTATAATTTTCTTAAATGATTGTGTAAATTTGTTTATGTGGTTTAATATTTAATCTATTACCATTTTTGTTTGGCAATTTATGTATTTTTTCCTGTTGGTCATAGAAATAAATTTGAGTAATTAATTATTCTATTTAAATCCGTTTACCAGAGATGTGTTCATACATTTCTTTGCAGTAAGTCATTCAGCTTAAAAAAAAAAAAGCATAAAAAAAAAAGGTGACTTGACTTCTGTCTCGTTATTCATCAAGGATGCCGTCTCAATCTGCTCAACTGAATCTATTGTTTGCGTAAGCTGCACTTTTGTATTGTTTTCACATGTATTGTTCATGTTTAAGAGCAGTGAAAAGACGTGCTAACATTCAGCATTACAAACCAGTTTAAAAGTCCTTTTGAGAGGACAGATATTTTACTTTTTTCCCTCTCGTCGCCGTCTGTTTATATCTGCGAACCAAACGGGGCAGCCGAGTTCTTGTGATGCAGCCGAGTGCGTCGCTCTAAATCTAGATTAGTCCCTGTAAAGCCACAGAGGCAAACAGGTCTGATCCAGGCCAAAGCCGAGCACACGGTGGGTTTCAGAAGTAGGCCAGCAGTGACAGAAGCAGTTACTGGGGAGATATGGGTTAATATGGACACACATTAAAGATGCATGGCTGTCTAAAAAGGTGCCTCTCTCTCTGTGTGTGTGTGTGACTTGAATCGGGTGAGTGCCATTCAGCAGAAGCTGTCGCCATGGCAACCTTAGCAGTAGGGGAGGTGGGGGGAGGGGGAGGAAGGGAGGGGTGCTTTGAGGCCTTAACGTGCATGTTATTTCCATGTGGGGAAAAGAAAGGGGAGTAACTGAAGAAAATAATTATTTTCAGTATCCATTAATCTGAATCTTATTTTCTGAATTAATTGTTTGATCTATTAAACGTCTAAAAAATAAGAAAAAGGGGGACATAAAAAGCCAAAGATTTACTGTCGTACAAAGACAACAAAAGGTTGCGAGCAGCAACTTGACAACGTGGGGCCTTTTTGCTTGAAAAAGGATTTAAATATTCCAATCTATTAATCAACTTCAGCTCTAAAGAGAAGTGTCATGGGACATAAACAACAACAACCACCACAAGCACATTAAGCTTTGTACAAAAGATTCAATCCGGAAGATCAGCCTCACAATTAATATTATTTATCTATTTTTTTGACAAATAATTTCTCTCATCTCAAATTAGCAGAGCGACCACACAAAGTTTCCACATACCCTCTGGCAACCGCAGAGGTACCCCCCTGGTGTACAAGTACACTGGTTGGGAAATCACTTCTCTATTGTACAACTGCTACTTTAGTGTACTCTTATTGTGTCGTTATATTTTTAGAGATAGAGATAGAGAGATAGAGAGATAGAGATATATATAGAGAGATAGAGAGATGGAGAGCTATAGATAGATAGATAGATATAGAGGGGGTCCTCCTCTGCTCCTCTTTCCTTGCTGGAGTTTTCTTCAAAGGGTCTAAGGATCGAGGGTTAACTCAAACTACTGCCATACTATCATACATATTGAAAGCAGAAAATATTCTAAATAAAAGAAATGTGAGGGTAGCAATGATTTTTTTTTTTCATCCAATTCTGAGCAGGAAAGCAAATAAATGCATTTCCCCAAAATGTCTAACTCCTTTAAAACTTTGGCGCGTCTCCTTTTATCCAAACGTCAACACTCTCTGAAACGGCCGCGTCGTCTCTTTCTCCCCTCGAACACAACACCGTCTCCCCGCAGTCGCGAAGCACCGTCAGCACTGCAGCTGTGACCCCGAGGACAAAGACTCGCCTGTCCGTATGCAAAGACGGTGGCGTTGTAGCCCTCGAAGCAGCCCTCGATCAGCTTCTCCGTGCAGCTGGAGTAGATGGCGTCCTGCTGGGAGTCCATGTCGAACATGTAGTCGTAGGTGAAGGACTTGTCTTTGCCCAGGATCACCTGAGGCTCCCCGGGCATCACGTATGTACAGATGTGACATCCCTCTATCTTCTCCCTGGCCAGCTGAGGACGAACCCTACAGCAAAAAAAAAATATATAAATCAGAGAGATGAGCGCCTGGAAGGTTGCTGTGGGGATCAAACCTGTGAATAACAATCATAACAACATAACGTGCAGCTGAATAAGTTATCGCAATCATGGGGAGCTGCTTCGTTAGGCGTTAAACTGGAGACGGGGCTGGTTCACACGTGGCAATTATTGTGCTGCTCTGATATTCTTTTTGACAACCACCCATTAGAAACACATGAAATCCCCCCCCGTTGAGATCTTTATGCTAAAACTGGTATTTCAAAGTCCATGATTTGTTTTTTTTGTCACTGTCCTAAAATCACAGGAACATACTGAACTCGTTTTGTAATTGCAAACATGTTCATCTGCTCCAGATGTGTGTGGTTTTTTTGTACAAGATGGCTGCAGGGTCAACATCCTAATCTGACCCAATACTTTGTCCTATGAAAACCTGCCAGCTGGGTTCATACTGCTTTAGTGAGTCCGTCCGTCTGTCAAAGCTGAAATGCTGAGTGACTGAACTCCGGCAGGGATTAAGTGGTTTAACGTGGATGCGAGAGAGGAGGAACAGAGACGGTGTGTGTGTGTGTGTCGCTGTGAAAGTGAACGTTTGATTCTTTAGTGGAAGAAAGAGGGTGTAATACAAACACACCCACAGGATGCATTCAAGGGCACAGACAAAAGAAACAGAAAGCACAACATCATCCCGTCACGACTGCGTAAGAAAAGGATTTTGAGACATTCAGGTTGAAAATAATCCTGACGGCAGTTATAAAAGTTAAATATAACTATTAAGGATGTTGTGTTAATTTGACAAAACACAGACACACTGCCCAATAAACAAAAGTTAAAGACGAATTTGACTGATAAGACAATAGATATCGCAACAACAATGGAATCATGTCATATTATTAACGACATTACCTTTCAAGAATTCAGTCAAAAGCAAAAAGATAAATATCACGACAAAGCAATAACAATTTTCTGGTAATTCAATAAAGTCTATATTAAATAACCACACGGTTTTCTATATTATTGTGTGAATTAAATACTTGACAAATGAAAAGAACTCACTTAATTCAGAACTTTTATTGCAAAATAATCTGTTTTTGTGGGAAAGATTTGAGTAAGTATGTGCTTGTTATCAATTTGTACAGCATAAATGTGCATCACGGTATCATGATATATTATTATAATATCACAATATGATTTAACTCATATTGAATTATCGCACCAGCCCTAAATGTGATGTTGCCAAATGTGTCATATAATGATGAAAACATATTTGTATTAATATTTTTATGATTTAGCATAAACAAAAAGCCTCTCTCCTTATTTTTAGCAGGTTAGGAAATAGACTTGCACATCCATTGTTTATTTTGCACATGGGGGAGAAGCTCAGTGTACAAAAGGAGACCGTTCCTACACTCAATACATTTATTGAATCAGTGAATCAAATCCATGTCTCGTCCCCTTCAGGCGTTCCTCAGAGTGAGTCGGTTGGAGATGAGGAGAACTAACTTCCTAGAAAAAGGTCTGCAGGGACGGAACTGTTAGTTTGACGTACTGACTCAATAAATATCTCCCAAGAGCTCGGAGCAGGAATCGACTCCTGAACAAGAAAACGAGGTGCAGAGCCGCTCTACTTTCCCCCTCACGCTTCATTAAACACAGAACTCTAATGGCCTGGTCACCAATGCTAAACCTACTTTACTACCTTTATTGCCTTGGTACGAGCTCTGTAAAGAAACAAGTATTAAATGCATTCTAAAAAAGACACAAAAGGTGAACATCCTGGAAACAAATATAAAATATTGGACTCAAATGATTATTAAAAACCTCTCGTTTCTGAAGAGTCTAAAAACTAATTGTCTGTCTTTTATCAGCGAACTATTTGTGACGTCACGTCTGAGAAGCTCAAGTTAGAAAACCCACGACGGCGTGCGGGCTGTGAATACTTCTCTCTCTCCGGCGCGCCGCCTCACGCCGGCTTCACTACAGAGAACATGAACGAAACTTTTAGGTTTTGGACAAACGTATAAAACGAATACGTACGGTTGGGTTGAGGCAACGATACGAGAGGAAGTTGAGGCAACGATACGAGGGGAAGTTTAGGCAACACAACCAACCAAAAGCTGCAACCCGTCCACCACCAGTGGTCTTTTTGGATATTAAATACTACTGTACTTGCTCCGACTGTTGTCACCGGGATGCATTAAAAAAAAAAAAAGATCGTAATTTACTTTCCATTGGCATTATTTTTGGCCTGAGCACTTGTGTCCGTGTACACAAAACCAACAGATTGCGTTTCGTGACTACGTCCCGACCTGACATGACACCAGACATCGGCGTCTCTGTTTGTTTTTTTTTGTTTTTTCTAAACAAAACTCTCCTCGTGGGTTCAGCTCACAAACGAGCTCGGTGGAAAAAAAAAAAAAGCACCTGACAGCGGGGCCGCGGCCCGGTCCGGTGTGGATAAGGGCCTCATTGTGCCTTTCCAGTTCAGGGGGAGAACAATGCCGCGAGGGGAGTACAGTGCGGCCATTGTGCCCGTCTGTGTGACACCGGATCCTCGGCGCTGACGCCGACGCCGCGGCTGCGGGATTACACGGCTGGACGGAGGGCGAGGAAGAGGGGAGGAGAGGTAACGTCCTGCCTGGAAGGTCACGACACCTCCGCAGATAACGGCTCAGAATGCGTCACCGAGAGGGGAGACGGGGGGAAGATTCTGACTTGAAATGCAAAATAATCTTTGTTCTTCTTCCGTTTTTTGGTGACACGCAAGTCCTTCAAAGGGTCGAGATTATTTCTTGTTGCATTCATTTTCAGGACGGGATAGTCGTCGAGGAATTCGGGCTCATTCTTCTTTGTTTTAATGATGAAAAAGTGATAAAAAATTATATCAATATCACAGAAGCTGAAGGAAAAACACTTCTCAAAATGCCATTTAAATGATATATTGCGGTGCTGCAGAGATGTCCTGGTTTACACATGATATTCTACAGACTTACAATATTAAATAATTAATATTAAAAATAATAATTGCAAATCATAGCGCAATTGCAATAGTCAAAATAAAAAAAAATGTCTTTCAAAAATCATAAAAAGAATATATCGAGAAACCACCTTCAATGCACTCAAGTGTTTATCACAGCCTAAACATCTGCATTGACATTTATTTTAACATATTAGAGTAATGAATCATGTGAGCTGAAGATGTCTTTTTGACGTGTTTGCATCGTTGTTAGTATAAATTTATATTCCCGGTAAAATGAAGACTTATGTTGGGATGTCCCAATCGTCTCTTTCTTATTTATTCATGATGCTACTCATCTGGTTATTGGCACCGAAGCAAAGACAAACTCTGCTCACATGAAAATAAATACACTTTCAGGAGATAAAACATGAACTTTGAAGCGTAATTTAAGCAGCAAATGCCATAATATTCAATTATTATTACTCCGATCCCCGATCCCTCATCTCTGCTGAACCATTTCCCGGAGGAAAGTCAAGTCATTCGAACATTTGTGTGATTCCAAAGTGTCGTCAGTAAAAACCAACCAGCCTTCAGGGTTGGACCATGTGACGCTCAAAACGAACGTCACACATCCAAAGAGTAAACAAAGAAACAAAATCTGCTCTTTAATCCGTCTCTGCACCGAGCTGCTGATTTATTCTTATAATTCACAATAAACGTGAGAAAAATCAATTAGCTTCCATGACAAATTCACCGTATTCAGCCAATTACATGTTTCTGTGGACTGTAAGTGTTTTAGCAATATAATCCTTTTTCCAGTACCCACAAGGGGGGGAGGAGGGGGGGGGGGGCTTTGTTTCAGACCACTTAGCTCACTAATTGTGTGTGTAATCCGTTTCTCTGTCACAGTACTTTCACACACGGGAATCTGATGGCATTTCCCAAATTTACTCTCTTTTCATCTGCATGTTTTCTGCAGGATTTTGGTGCATATTTGTTTCTCATCAACGCAAACTATTAGTTGCCAAATTGTAGCTTTTTTTTCTGGAGTGAAGTTGAAGGATATCTTTTTTTTGTGATTTCTTTTACAAGAATTCCATTACGCAGTTGACTTTCAGATGTTCTGTGTTGTATTATGATGATATGAACATATGGTGTTGCAAAATGTTGTCAAAAACAATATCACAACACATTTTAATAAAAAAAAAAGTGATTTGTTGTCGTTTCTTTGCACATTTGAAAATATATTCTAGCACAAATTGCCATAATAATTTCAACCATATTGTCCAGCCCCATTAACCTACACTCTAAATAAGGCCCCATTAACCTACACTCTAAATAAGGCCTCGTGCCCGGCTCGTTAGTTGTAAGTAAACAGCTTTCTTTTGTAAAATACTTTGTCCAAAAGGGAACTGAACCCATGTTCAAAAGGGAAATGTGTGGCCAAAGAATACAATGTAAGCACTGTGTGGATTTGGATTTTGTGTGGGGAGAAAAATGTGTCCATTCTGATAACAAGAAGTTTCAGAACTGGCAGAATTTGCAGCTGTTTTTTTATCCAGAAGTTTAGATCAATAGATCTCATTGATTATGACCGTTAATGTGCACAGTAAACTGAGTGTTACTGTGTCAACATGAAAAACAGTTGTGGGGACTCGTCTATTTTAGGGGGCTATGGACTTTGAGTGTTAAGGGAAAGAGGCCGAGGTCAGAGTTCAGGTGAGGGTCAAAGGTCATGACGTCTCCGCAGCAGCGACCTGATGTCTTGCTATCAGTATGGATTCAGACGCAAAGACAGAGGGTCCAGAACTACAGAAAACAGACATATGAGGCTCAGTTTGGGTTCCAGTCCGTCTACAGTCATCATTCAAAACACAGAAGTTAGAGAAGCTTTGCTTTCTAAAGCTCGCAGCTCGTTTCTGAGCTGTTGCCGTTCAGCTATGAACACCGGAGCACGCCCAAACCTGCCACGACACCCCGCCGTCAAACCGCTTCCTCACGGCACGCTAGAAATTATTAAGGGTGCCGCACATCACTGCGAGGGAGGGGGAAGGATATAGAGGTGAGAGGGTGAGAGAGAGAGAGAGAGAGAGAGAGAGAGAGAGAGAGAGAGAGAGAGAGAGAGAGAGAGAGAGAGAGAGAGAGAGAGAGAGAGAGAGAGAGAGAGAGAGAGACCGTCTCGGAGTAAAAGTGGATAAAACGCCGTCGCCAAATGTATTTGTTCTTTGTGGACCAACTGAAAGATGCAACCAGAGGATCTGATGGACCTTGATGGTTGGTAGAAGTGCCTTATAAGCAAATAAAATAACCTACAAATCTATATAAAAACTAACAAGTAACCAGTGTGAGGATTTTAAACGGAGGAAATCTTAAGGTTATTGTACTTGAATGAGGTTTAAGCTATATAACAATGCTTTAAATGAAACCTCATCACAATACCGAGATATAAACTACATTTATGAAGCAGTAGTTATTTGGGTCGGACTTCATTTGTGCCTGCAGAGAAAGAGAGAGCCGTGCTGCAGAGAACCGGGCTACTGCTTAAGCTAAAGAGGAGGGAAAAATGCACACTCAGCCAAAAATCAAAAGCCACGCACACAAAAGCTGAAGCTCCACTCCCAGTGGCCGCCGCCGACCGGAGAGTAAACAGGCCGGATCTTTAGGTGGAGGTTTGCCGAGAGCAGCGGTGCGGCCGCCCGGGATGATGTCACCTGCCACGGGGCTGCCCACTCAACTATAAGCACTACGTCTCACCGTCCTTCACAGGGGAGACAATCAAGCCTGTGCGAAGGGCAACGAGAAAGAACGAGAGAGAAAGTGAGTGTGTGTGTGGGTGTGTGTGTGTGTGTGTGTGTGTGTGAGAGAGAGAGAGACGCTCGGCTCGTTGCCAGGTGCTGAAGGTCGGCTTCTACATGCCTCCTTGTGAACCTAAAGCGAGGCAGCGGGGAAAGTTTAGCTTAGAAACGGCAGTCAACCTTTCACGCACTGTAGTACACATAAAAAAAATAAAAAAAATCACATCACGTGACAGAAGGGTGGGGTTTCCCTTTTTCTGTTTACAACACGAGGATAATTCAGAACTGGTCCAGTGAGTTGCTAATTACAGGAGCGTGTACTTAATTGTCCTCGCTGTCACTTTGTCCAAATCTTCCCATCAATCACGGTCCTAAAAAAGGCAAAGCCACCGTCCTCAAGGCCTCAGGTGAGACCATTTAGGTATTTGAATATTCGACTAAACCTCAGACACAATCAGCGCTCACTGTGTGAAACAGGTTCGTCACGTTTTGCTCAAAACTGGTCCGTCTCATGCAACGCTTTGCCAAATACTTAACTCTTAAAATGTTATCTTAAAAGAAAGCCCTGGTTCCAGCATGTAGGTAATAATGATCCTTTTTAATTTAGTATTGTGTCATGCACAATAAGGCTACAGTTTATTGTTGAATTAGATGTGATCATAAACAACAACTACTTTTCCTGGAAAATAAATATACTGTATGTAGTAAAACTAAAAAACGGCTGAACTTATACTATACATACAGTACACAATACAGTAGTAACACTGCCGCGTAATATAACGATATCAATCGACAATATCAACACTAAACAATTAAGCTACATGACAAACACAACAGGATATAAACAACATTAGATAACTTATAATTCATGTATGGCAAACCTTTCCAGTGAGGTCTGGCTTTATACATCACAATCTTTTATAGCACTTCATTGCATCATAGATAGATAGATAGATAGATAGACAGATAGACAGATAGACAGATAGACAGATAGATAGATCTCCTGCCATCACACAAAGACACTGCAGTGGTTGCATGTTACTCTTGTATGCATGAAAACTCTCCTCTGCAGTACGAAGGATCAGAGCTCAGCTGGTGTGTATGTGCGGCTTTAAAGAGAAAGACTCAACTCTCTGGGAGCTGGAACGATACGCGGACTTCACAAAAAACCGTGACAGACTTAAAGCATGTGCGCATTCGGAGGCGAGCGAGGCACCTCGCTGTGCAGAAGCAGCACATTATTATGCAAAGGTGGATAATGACATACAGTCCTGGTTTTCAGTTTGGCTACAACCTCAAATGTACAGGATCTCTGTGGCTTTGGTGGAATCTCTTAAAGTGCATTGCGAGAAGGTCCATTTTTAGCATCAGAAACCCTGCTGGAAGTGGTCGGTTTCATGCTCTGCCCAGTCAGCCAGACGGGACCACCTACAGCACCAGACAAAGAGCTCGGAGCACCGGCGTCGACTTTAAACTGACCACCGGGTCGCGGACGAGACGCAAAGGGAAAGAAAACCCACAAGCACATGCGATCTGTGCCGCAGTAAAAAAAAAACAAACAAACAAACACACCAGCCACCGACAAAAGCTTTAACTTCATATCTGTGATATGTGATTCAATAACGTACCAATATGTCTTTATGCCTGTGCAGCACGCAGACACGCAGCGTGACATAGGGGATGGGGTTGCCATGGTGACCGGTAATGGAAGCGGAGAATTAAAGTCATAATCCGATCCCAGCGGGGTATAAAGCCGGTCTGGACGACTAAAAGATGCCAGGGAGAGGGGGGGGGGGGGGACCCGAGGGAGACGACTGGCTCAGCATCCTGCCACCCGTCAGAGACTTGAGGTTAATTCACTGCCGACCCGACCGGTGAATTAGGCTCAACGTCTCCCTCCCTGAGCCTCAGCATCCTCGTGACTGAAGCACAAGCACCAAAGAGGCTTTATCATATAATTATTCTTTACCCAAAGGGATCATTTTTTTTACCTCTTTTCAAGTGTAACCACTGAGCCAGACTGGTTGTACACTCTGGTAAATTGCACAAAGCTGGCCTACTTAGTCTGGGTTAAAAAAAAAAAAATCTAACATTTAGAGGATTTTAATATGAATTAGCCCAAAGCTGAGTTGAAAGAAATGAGTTAGCCTCGGGTCAAGTGCAAAGATTGTCTGTGCTGCATTAATTAAAGTAATTAAATATAACAGAAATCAGCAATTTCTCTTCCAAAATAAAAAAAGAAATCAAATAACAAATGCTAAAATAATGGCATTTCTTTATGGAAGCTGACAATGTACATTTTAACTAAGTCAATACAGCCCAAAGTTGTTGTATCTGTACAACATAAACAAAAACCCTCTCACAACCCTGTCTCCTTTGAAACACATGGTTAACATTGTAAATTGAAACAGAACAAACAAACAAACACACAAAAACTACTTGATTAATATAATTGATTTAATGATAGTTTCATGAGAATTTAACTGCAAAACTAAACTTTAAAATGTAACAAACTCAAATAAATCCTTGAGTGCAATAACGCAGTCTTTCGCAATGTGTTTATCGTGCAAGCTGACATTGTGATAAAAAAAAAAAAAAAAAAACAGGAAAATGGAAGACGTGATTCTTGACTTGCCCTAAAAGACAGCTCTGCCCTCGAAAAATAAACCTCGGGGAGCTAAAGCAGGAATAAAGCCTCAATCCTTTGATAGTGCAGACTCAAACACGGTTTATAGGGCAGAGGATCAGAAACAAGCAAGTAAAAATGGCATCAAAGGCCTGGTCAGATCTTCACTTCCTACAAGTTAGACTGTATTTTATTTGGTCTCTTATGTAGTGCTTGAGAAATTTGAGTTTTGTTGAAAAACATGTTTATATTCATCACTGTACGATGTCAAAAAAATATATTGTTTTGCTTATAATACCATATTAGTGCCAGTATCCTAAGAAACGCGTTGACAACAGCTTAGTTTCCCACCGAACAACAATCGGCTTCAAAGTTTTTTGATCTCCACAGACTTGTTACTAGGTGTGTTACAGAGCAACAGTAACTACAGAAAACAAATTCATCACATATTTGGACACGAGGCCAGCGCTTGCAAAAACAAGACACACGCCCAGGCCTCTGTCGAGGCACATTGCCTGCGTTTGATGATCTGCACGCCGGGTTCACGAAGGCCGACGCTGCCCTGCTGCTGCTGACATGACGCTCACTGGCTCATCTTCCTCATCTTCCTCATCTTCCTCTAATGAAGCGCTGGATGTGCACGGACATCCAACTGATCCTGGAGCTTGTGAGCCTTTCGGAACATGCGCTTCCAAAAGAAACAAACAAACGAGGCCGCGCCAAGTCCCTGTGGCACGCCGATAACGGCTTTACTGCTTCCTGCAGGTCAAAAGGTCAGGGAGCAGGCCAGCCCATCATTACCAGGGGAGGGGAAGGTTAGGCAACAGGAGGCGTCAGCGAGGGCTCATCTGTAGCTGTCGACATGGAGAAAGAGGGGGGCGGTTCTTCCTCTCAGTGGCACATTTTGTTTGCACACATGTTCAAAACATCTTTTGGTGGTCATATTTAATTCTGGATTTTGATAATGCCAGCTTGTATGTCAGCGCAACCCAAATTTGGGGTTTGATTTTACCCGTTTTGGTCACAACCACAATTAAAAGGTTTCTTTTCTTTTCTTGCATTTCTTTTATTTACAAAATACTGGCTGTCCAACTACAAATGAGCCATGATTTAAATTAAAGTTGCACAGATTTGTCCCTCGCAACTGTCACACACAGTGAAATCAGATCGTTTCTTTGCAGTTCGCTTGGAAGAGACCCAACATCGTGAGTGGCCTCTGTAATTTTCTACGCCTGTTCACACCTGCCACAACAAATCTGACTGAAGCGTAAAACGTCCCAGATGCAAACAATACCTGGTGTGAACACGGCCACAGATGAGACTCTTCACTTTTTAAATAATCACATTACTGGACACGGATGGTGCAGCAGCAATGTTTTTAAAGCCTCCCTCTTTTTCTAGCCTGGTTGATGCGCTTTATTTGTGGACACAGTGTGCTATGAATGATGTATCCTTTTCAGGAGTGGAAACACACACACACACACACACACACACACAGAACCTAATATAAAAGGTGTTTAATTAAATTTGGCTCCTCTGCTGCGTATGTGTATAAATAGCAGAGGAGCCTAAAAGTAACATCCAGCATTGTGTCAGCAATCACACTAGTCAACAATTATAGATAATTCATACTTAAAAGTGATGCTGATGCTGCAGAAGAATTAAATACCAGCAACATGTGATAATAATTACAAGACCCATTTCCTCTGGCTGTCTGATTTTGCATAAAGATATTTACATGATCAGATTTACAGTAACTTATTTACATGAAGTAATCCTAGACTGACAATGGTCACTCTGTAAGAGTCCAAACCTACAACAGCTGGGCTTCTTGCTGCTGCAATGGTGACATTTTAAATGGTTTCCAGTAGCGGCAGCATGTTCATCTAGCCAGGGTTGAGCCGTATGACGGTATACTGGTGGTAGAAAAGTGTCCACCGCAACTTAAGGTGATTTAGGCCGATGTGGAGGAGAGTGAAGTTGTTATCCAGAGCAGGAGGCTTCCCAACCACCTCAAGAAGAGGAAGAACTCCGGTTAAAGACCAGACGTTTGCACCCTGTAGTTTATTTTGACTGTTTTATCAGTGTTTGGAAAAGAAGAATGAGCTGCATGTAAAGTAAAGTCTTTTTCTTTCTTTTGGTACACTCTAAAATACAAATGTGTTATTTTTTTTTAAATTGCACTGAATGAAATCAGGCTGTTATTCATTTGCACCCATTAACCTTAAAAAAACGCTAAAAAAAAATAAATATTAATACAAAAAAAAAGAAAAGAGAAAGATAATATGAGGTGGATTTTGGGTTGCATGTGTGGACTTTGCAGAGTTAGTTGTGGACTGCAGTGTCATTCAACCATGTGGTGTTGACACAGGAGTCCCCTCTGTTAACCACAGGCCAGGACACAAAAACTAGCCGAGAGAGAGAGTGTGTGTGTGTGTGTGTGAGTGAGTGAGTGTGTGTGTAGGACACATCAGCCAGCCGCCATCTGCAGCTTTCAAGGCGGCCAGATAGCAGATAGCAGATAACAGGTTAGGTAAACACATCAGTCGAGGTCGAGTGGAAGTGTGTTCGGCTCTACGCAGTTAACCAGCTTGTGTCTCTGTCCGATTAACGACTTTTATTTCCTTACCGCCACATGCTGGCGGGTGGCCAATCAACACGGAAACATTTAATAATAAGATGCCACCCACGCCGAGTGCCCAAACCTGCAGCTAAATTCAAACTACGAACACCTCATGAATATGCAGATTCAGACAGCTGTTACATGCCGTCAGCAGGTGGTGAAGCGGGTCATTTGCATACACCCGCCTTCAGCACGGTGTAACCCACGCCTGCATTTTAGGTGCAAGACTGTCTGACAACCTCACTGTGCGTACGGTGTGAGCAGTGTGTGTTTGGGTGTGAAGAAGCTGTTTGCATTGTTCTGCACACAGACCATGAGGACAAAATGTTGAGCTCCACGAAGGATGCAGGGAGGTGAGAGTTAGTATTGGGACGCATCACCGCTCCAAGTTTATTAAAATATTAGAACAGGGGGGGAAGTCGCGGTTTCGCCACCTTTCAACTAACGACGTTTGTTATCAATTAATCCGTTTCAGCTAATATGTCAGAAAATACTGACAAGTGTCTATCACAGTTTTTCCAGAGTTCATATGTTTCGTTTTGTCTGACGAGTCCAAAACCCCAAAATATGCACTTTAAGGTCTCATGTGACAACAAACCTCACATTTGAGCAGCTGCAACAAGACAATGTTTGGCATTTTTACCAAAAACAAAACAACCAGTTATCAAAATAGTTCACCTAATTGTTTCAGCTCTTTTTTTCTGAAAGGTTTGAAATGTCAAGATATACCTTCATCAGTCCAACCTGTGCGTCTATTTTGTTACATTTCAACAAAGGGCCGATTACAAAAATCTAACCATTGGTATGAATCCAAGATCAGCACTGAAACAATAATTTAATCAAAAAGTCAACCGTAACAATTGTGTAAATCATTTAAGTCATATATCAAAACAAAAATGCAAAAGTATTTGCTTTTTCCAGTTTATCAACTGCTTTTTTTTTCTTCTTTGTTTCACATTAGCGGGTTATTAAATATCTTTGGGTTTCGACTGTTGGTTGGATAAACAAGCAATCTGAAGACTTCACATTGGACTCTTGGCATTTTTTTTGCTATTGTCAGACATTTTGTGGATATTATGGTTCTTTATGATGAAAATAATCATAGGTTGCGGTCCTATCTGAGATGTTGCCACCTACAGTTGGCTGAATATGAATATATTGGCTATCGGTGATTGACTGAGTACATCGGCAGTTGGGTATATTTGGCGATTTTTGTCATTTTATTTCGGTAAATTAATGATCTGCCTCCGAGTCGCTGCTCAACAGGAAGAAATGGAGAGAGACAGTTTGGGGAGGGGGGACCGTGTGTAGAGCCGGTATATTTATACTCCGTGAATTAAGGGTTTATTTTAACCAAACCAGAGTTGGTGAATGATTGAACTGCGTTTTACGATGCTCTGCAGCTCAAACTCATCTCCCAACTGAAACCAGAGTGGGAGTGCGACGCCTGCACGGACATTTGATCATATCACACCACTCTAATACAACCTGCATTAGGCCAATATTAATAATCTGGCTTAAGGATGCATCATCTAAATCAGGCCAGATAACATTGATATCGCCTCTAATATCACATTTAATGTTCATGAAGACCAGCTCCCTCCCCGTTGGCTGCAGCCTCCTCACATAAATAACAAGGATGGCAGCTCACTATGCAAACAGAGCTATTTGTGACTGTCTGAGGCCTCTTTGTGACGTTCTGCTGGCAGTTTGATGATGGAAGTTAAGTTACATCCACATCCTATTTGTGACACCGGATCCACATTTAGACCCTCGTCCGTTTTCAGCTGGGCCCCTTAACTGGACCGATCTGTACAGTGAGGGAAAAGGCAAGACTTGTGTTGGAGTGAAAGCTGGAGGAAGAATAATGCCCCCCAAAAAAAAAAAAAAAAAAAAGCGGGAGGAAGACAAAAGCAGCAGTGCAGAGAACAACATATTTGCATGGGTGTGGTGTACACGGACGCTTCTCTATAATTACATTCAATACATTTTTGCAATGACCAGCTCGATTCCTAAGTAGCCCACTCTATAACGGGGGGAGGAGACAAGCGGGAGGGCGGGGAGGAAATCCATTCCTTGTCATAAACGTGTCCACATGTGGTGCGTGCGGCTCCACAGTTGAGGGCTCTCTGCATCGGTGCAGATGCGTCTGGCAGAAAATGCGCTGACTCCTTAAGAGGCTGTGATATAGATAACTGAGGTCTTCCTGCAATGCTGCGGCCGGTTGAGTCTATTTTTGGGCCAAGTTGAGTTTAAGTGTAGGCTATGCTTAGCGTCCTCTTGGAATGGAAGAGGCTGCTGTCTAGAAAAAAAAAAAAAAAAAAAAAAAAAGAGGGTCATGGCGGCTAAACACTGGAAATGTATCTGGGTTTCACTCAAATTACGGCGTTGCAGTGTGACAAAAGTCAGTTACTAAAGATAAATTGAATATGTGATCACTGGAGTCCTGCAGCAGGGACGCTGTACTGCAGAGGAGTCCGTAGGCTTACTTCCCCCAACTTTGTTTGTCGGGCTACAAGTAGGGATTCATTTCCTTATGAAAAGGTTTATACTTACTAGAAGTTTCTCCAGAAGATGTCTCCAAACTAGTTGTTTTTTTTTGTTTAACAGTCTTAATGCCAAAAATATATAGAAAAACAGAAAAGAAAGTGGCAAATCGTCACATTTGTGAAGCTGGAGCCAGAAAACGCTCAGAATCGTTAATTGCTAACTGATTCTGATGTTTGACTAATCAATTTATTGATTAATTTAAGCTGTAAACACTTGCAAGTTTAGACCTGAAATTAGAGCAGGTAACTAATCTAAATACATAAAAACATTTCATAATTTATAATTTTATCAAGAAGAAATGACAATTTCACTGGTACCAGCTTCTCAAATGTGAAAAAAAAGCTGACTTTTCTGTTTTTGGGTCATTGTAAATTGAATATCTTTACTTTTTGTTCAACATTTCATAGACTAATCAAGGACTGTACGCTTATTTAACTGCTGAAGTTTATGAGCGTATCAGCTGATGGCTTGATTACAGGATTAAGAGAGCATTCACCTCCATCACCACCGCCGATATCAATAACATAGTGTCAGTCTGAGTGCACTCCTTATAGCACCATAAAAACAAAGTGATATAAGGTCAGTTTATCTTTCCCTTTAATGAGTCAAGTCTATTCAGAGCTGGCTTGTTGGAAACACACACTTCTCCTTCAACTAGTGCTGCAGGCAAAGTAGGTGTTATTCATAGCGTCCGTCTGGGTAACTTGGCTAACACTTTAACACTTTGGCTAACGCGGGACGTGGGCCACCTCTCTTTCGACCTGAAAGACAGGCGGCATGTGCAGAGAGGAGTAATACGGCGCGATGCGAGCTCCGCCTCGGGCTATTTCTCCAACAAAAGAATGCGGCTCGCAGCACCGAGGATGCAGAGCTGGATGCAAACAACAGAAGTCACAGACGGCGCTCGCCGCTCCAGACGGAGAATAAGCCAGACTCACCCGGGGGCAGTGGAGAAGAACATTTAACAGAAGAAAATCCATATGTATTGCATTCAGTCAGCTTATACCTGAAGCTGAATTTTCCACATTGAAATCTCATTTTGCAGTTTGGACTGGCGACTTATAACTGTACAACAACATTAAAATGTTTAGAAGAACTGTATCATTTTGTCTCCGCGCTCGGAGGAATCTTTTTCTTTTTGGTTTTTAATACCATCTGCAGTTTAGGGCTGCAAGTTTATTTTCAATATCAATTCATCCAGGGCTCCAGACCATTTTCAGGCTGGTCTCATCCGGTATTCACGGCAATACCTTTGAAAAAGAATGCGCCGTATTTCGTAGGAATGCCAGGCGGGCGGGAGGGGAGGTGGATGGGTCCAACTAACGGTGATCCTTCAGCCACGAAACCGCTGTTCGCTCCCCGGAGAGAAACGAGAAGTCAAAAGTCGGGTTTTTGTCAAGTAACTTGCGTACTTCAGTCTGTGGTTATTTCAACCCACACGAAGATCTTTTCCAAAAACCTAACTAAGTCCTTGTGTTGCCCAAATTTAACTGAGTTTCCTGTGGAGACGGAAGTTCATTTCGAAAAGAAAATTGACACGTGTGGCTTTCATAAGTAAAACGCACAAAAGATTATCGACTTTTTTTGTGGGATATCATACGAACCGTTGCATGAGGATACGTTGACATTTTAGTCTCCGTTTGCAACCACTTTCTGAGACACTGCTCCTAAGTTGTATAACTTGGACAACCAGTGTGACTTGCAGACATGGCCCTCAGTTTTTTTGCAAATCATCATCGTATATCATGTGAAACACCTGGAGGGAGTGGGAATCAGTGTGTGTGTGTGTGTGTGTGTGTGTGTGTGTGTGTGTGTGTGTGTGTGTGTGTGTGTGTGTGTGTGTGTGTGTGCAGGTTTACTAATTACCTTCATTAGTACTTGAAAAGTAGCGAGAGTGCACAGGAAGCCCGATATGTCAATATCGATTAATTAATATGCGATCAATTTTACATTAAAAAACACATCACAGTTTGAGTTAAAATTATAGCATCTTTATAGAAGAAGCCCATAAGACTTGAGCCCCAAATTTATTATTTGGTGTCTATGTTTAAAAACTTTCACATGATGATTTTTTTCCTCTTAAAGCAGTACTTTGCTTTATGACTGTTCCTTTAAAATAAAACAGCACATTGTTGTTTCTGTAAATGTCCCATTAAAGCATTTATCAGTAATACAGTTGACTGTGCTAAGTTGCATGTCGATTAAAAGATGCTCCTAAATGTTCTGCTGGTGCTCCTAAAATAAAAAGCACCAGTGATGCTAGTGGCCAAGAGCTGCAAATCCTCACATTTGAGAAGCTGAAAACTAAGTAATATTCTGGCTATTAATTGACTATCTAAAGTTTTGCAGATAGATTTTGGTTTCATCTGGTTCCATCATCACTCCACTTCCAAAACAGCACCAATACAGGGTGTTAAATACATATTCACCAGCAAATTCACGATAATGCAGAAAATGTGTTTTTGGAAATAACGTCATATCCAGCAATTCTGGGGAGAGCCGCTGAGTCATATGCAGTAATATACTGTATGTATATCATTCAGCTCAGACTGAATTAGTTTTTATGAAATCGTTACTGTGTGTATCGTGTTTCATATGAACCGGCAGAACACACATTCCCCTCTTTTTACCATCAGCAGGTGTTTAACACAGAGAGTTCAGCTTAAAGAAGCTCCCGGGGTGAAACTGTAAAACTGTAACTCGACACAAGGTTGTGAATTTTACACTGGACAACAATGTGAGAAAGTAGAGAACAACTTAAACTCACACACACACACACACACACACACTCACTCAGATTCACCGGACCACGGGTCAGCGGCTAACTCTCGACAGACTGGCTTGGCTCAGTGGATGTGAACAAAGCTCGAGGTCTGGAGAGGCTTTAGACCCGTCGGGGCTTTTGTGTTTGCACGGTGATGCCATGGGGAACGAAAACACGCATCTGAGCGCCCCGTATCCGAGCTCCCACCGGTCCTCTGCCAGTCCTCTACTGGTCCTGCCCCTTGTTGCTGGGAATCTCTGCTCAAACAAGTACCCGACTCCTACACTTTGTCAGGATTTATGTCAAAAAGCTGTTTTCCCACAAAAAAATCTCCTTTTCTTAAAAACAAAATTTAGGACTCAAAATAAGTTCATGGTGTTTGAGGAAACCTGTTCCTTTCCCCATGTTTTCTCAATCATTCAGAGGCCCCTCGACCCCCACAGCTATTGTCAGCTGTTGTCTCTCGTCACCCCACATCCCCCTCACTGCAGGTCATTAAGTAATAGCAGATATCTGCCCTAATCGTGCAGCTCATTTTAACAAGCCTCTACCACAGTTAACCCCCGTGTCTATACGGATGGCTGGTGAGCTTCAACCTGAGGCTTAAGCCTCGGCCACTTATACCAGTTGCCGCATGCCTCCATGTCGTTACATTAAAGCACGCCTGTAACTTAAGCTTTAAGAGGTTTAGGGACCTATTTAATTTCATTATCGTCATTGTGACGCCCTTCGGCTGAGCATCAAAATCAAGTTCTCACATGGGGGAAGGGGGGGCGGGGGGGGTAAGAGACTTGACGCGATACTATTTTTTCCCAATACACCTCATGTTATTGAGCGGTTAAGGAGCGTGGCAAACGACAGCTAAAACTGCGGCACACAAAGTTGTTACAGCTGATATAAAACACAGACTAAGTCACTCCCCTCCCGCTTTGATCGGCACGGCTCATCCGTCACCGCCTCGACAATAAATGACGGATGCTTTACGCTTGTGCTACTGCAGCAATACGCCCCAGCAGGCAGGTTCAACAGGTCCTCACTTTCCACCTGAGCCCTTCCCCTCAATGCACACCGCCAACCAGTCAAGACAAACACTGACGTCTTGCACTGTGCAAATAGGTCCTCTGCAGGAGCCGTACCGTGTGCCGGTGCTCGCCCCTCTCTTGTGCGTGGGTAAACACAAGTACTGTGGATGCAAACACAACGCTGAAGAGCAGAGGTTTTGAGCTTCGTGCTCCGTTGTGGGAGTTTGAAAGAACAGGACGGCCTCTGTCGAGATAAGCTCGGGACTTAGACCGATTAAAAAAAAAAAAAACGACCTCCCGAGTGGACCCCCTCGTTCTGTTAACGACCCTGATTAAGGTGCCACGCAATCTGGGATCAAGAATTATGGTTCACGGTTCACATTGGAAAATCGCCGGACCCCCCCCCGAGATAAGCTCAACATTTGTTTACATTACAGGTGTTTTGTTGACACACTTAGTCCTGCATACTCAAATATGTTGTTTTTTTTTTTTAAGCAGCAGAGCGAATCAAACTGTCACGCCCTATTTTAACTGGTTGTGCACGTGTACGCTGAGACTTGTCAACAATCATCATGATAAACCATTTGGCCAGTTGGAAGCAGTTAAAAAAACATGCCGCTGCAAACCCACTACTCGAGCTGGGTGTCAAAGAGGAGGAGAAAAAGATTTACAGGCATCATTACATCCTAAAAAGCCTCATAATTGTAGATTATCAGTGGAGCCATGAAGCCTTTTAAATGAGAAAGAAGAAGAAGAACTGTGCTTTTCTGGGAAATGTAGTGTGCTAAAATTAGGCCTGTAATTTTAACCACAACACAAAACATCCACCTCTTACTGGACGGATGCCGTCCACACATTCACTGCAATTTGCACGCTCAGAGGAAAGACTCATTTTAGAAAGTGCAAGTCATTTTGAACACATATACTTAAGCATGTCTTTTGTTACTGGCCAGAATTTTTTTTTTAGCAATTTACCGTCACAGAAAGCATCCTGTGTCAGATTTAGGGAAAGGAACCAGCTTTTATCTCAATTACGTTGCTTCACATACTAAATTTGAGACATTAGTAAGCGATAAACTAGCTCTATAGTCAGTTTTGAGGCCATAGCTTGTAGTCTATATTGCCAAGCTAGCAACCAGACGACAGCTTTTGGTTGCCGAAACTGAAAATATGGTTGCCAATTATACCTCAGCTCAATGTAACATAACAGAATAAAAGCTTTATTACAGTAACCAAGCAAAAGTTATACTTTACAGAATTTTAATTGTGAGTGTTTAAAAGTGTCAACATGTCCACCGGTAATTCCTGACGTATAAAATAGCGGTCGTGCAGCTGTTGCAATGTTCATCACAGATCCCTCGAAATGCAACCAGCAAGTCACTGGTTGCTTATTCCTCCGTTCGCTCCCTTTCAAGACTTGGTTTTCTGGGCGACCACAGATTTATTGGCCTTTCAGCAGTGAAGTCTCAGATTTCAGCTTCTCCATCATCTGTACTTTCAGAGATGACCTCCAATCTGTCTTCAATCCTTTCCACACACACACACACACACACACACACACACACACACACACACACACACACACACACACACACACACACACACACACACACACACACACACCTTAAGAGACTGTGGTGCAAGTGTTGCTACAGATGGCAACCAGAGGCCGAGAATTGTTTGCCAATTTCTCAAGCCGGCAACCTGGCAACCCTTACTGCCGTGCCCTGTAAGATTCAGTCCAGTGCAACAACACCATAAATAACAGCCTCAAAGTGACCCTTCGCTACCCCCCCCCCCCAAAATCCAGACTCAGACACTCTGTTGCACTGGTCACGCTGGCAACAGGCATTATTGATTTGGGATTGGCAGGTTTTGCAATTTAGCGCCACCATTCATTTTGGTTTTGCTCACTTTTTCCCCCCCCATCAACTCACGAATGCTCTACTTTGCGTCAGTTGGGCGACCTGGTGATTTCACGCAACTCCCGTAATGAATTACTTTTGCCCCTTCCTCAAAACAAACTGACATCTATTGAAACTGTCAGAGTCAAGACTGGTGCCTCCGTCTCTCTCTCTCTTTTGTTCACGACGGATTTTACCTCGTGAGACGAAACGTTGGCACAAAATGGCATCTCTAGAAAGAACCCCCTTTGCTATTAGATTTTTTATTTATTTATTTATTTAAAGCCAAAACAAACCTCTGCTGGAAAATTGTCACTGTCAACATAATCTTGAGAGTAAAACAAAAAAGCAGCCACATATGTCAGCTTATTAAAAATGGGAAATGGAGTCAGGAAGCTCTGGACAAACATGCTCCACACACAAGATGCTGATGACGATGCCCTTTTGTGAACAAGTGCACATGAGGACGAGTATTTAAAAAAAAAAAAAAAGAAATACACAAAATCAGAAATATCCGGGGGAGGAAAAAAAGAAATGAAAGACACGGGGCAAATGCAACAATACGGCCATTATTTATCATTTCATAATGGTCAAAATGCTCTCTGAATGGCCTTGATGTGAGAGATAGAGAGAGGGGGTGACAGCGGGGGGAGGCTGGCTTCCCATTATGCCACTGTGCCACCTCACCAGCTGGGGTGGGAGCGGCCTACTTCAGCACAATAGCACATTAAGTGCATGTACTTGAAGGGAGAAGAAGCCTCTTTTTTCCCCTTTGCTTTCTGATAAAGCAAACGGGAACGAGTAGATAAGATGGTGACAGGCGTGAATCAGGAGAGACATCTCTCCAAAAACAAAGAGCAAAGGACTTGACAGCGTCACTGAACGGCCCGCTGTCCTTTCCTTGAAAGCTGGCTGTCAGTGGAGCTCTTCCTTCATCGATTAACCGTCTGTCTGCAGGAGGCTTGGAGGAGACACACAGCCCGTCTCTCTCTCTTTGATAGCTCAGCCCTAACTGATGATATCATCCCTCCTTGTGCATGCTGGAGATGGAGCCATGAGTGTGTGCGTGTAGCTGTCCAATGGGAGTGTGTGTGTGTAGCTGTCCAATGGGAGTGTGTGTGTGTAGCTGTGTGTGTGTGTAGCTGTGCAATGGGTGTGAAAGCACACAAATCCTCCAGAGGTGATGAACCAAAAAACAGCCCGAAAATCTAATCAGGAAAAGCATCAAGAGGTGGCCCGGATGAAACTGGGACACAATTGTGTGTGTGTGTGTGTGTGTGTGTGTGTGTGTGTGTGTGTGTGTGTGTGTGTGTGTGTGTGTGTGTGTGTGTGTGTGTGTGTGTGTGTGTGGCCGTTGGCGTGCAGGTGTTCGCTAGGCCCGCGGCACCGACTGACAGGTGGCACCGGCGCAATTAGCGAAAAAAAAGAAAAAAGGCACCGAGCTACGCATTTACCGGTTTAATGGAGGAAACAAAAAGAAGAGAAACGTTGGTGACTTACCTCAGCGCCACCCGGACCGTGCTCTCATCCTGCCCCGACGTCATGACTCCTCTTCACACGACCGTCGTCAGGAAGGGAGAACAAAAACAAACGGTTTCGCCTTTTGGGCAAAAGATTGCGAGAGAGAGAGAGAGAGGAAAAAAAAAAAAAAAAAACAGAAAGTGCGCACTCCCCCCTCCTCTCGTCAGGCGAGTGGAGTCGCTCACCTCGACTTCAGCGCCGCCATTTCTACGCAAACACCGGCAGTTATCTTAACGGTGACTTTAACCGGTGTGTGTCAGCGGGGGGAGGTAAGGCGGTGTGCGCCGCATCTCTGCGCAGCTCGGCTCGCGGATGCTTCGGCTGCGGCTCGAGCCCACATGCAGTCTGACGCGGCTGCTGCTGCTGCTGCTAGGTGACACACTGTCGCACGCGCGTGCAAATAGAACACACACACACACACGTGCACTCACGCGCCGCCGTGCTTTGCAACAAGTTCAACGCACCGGGGAGGGAGCCGCCGCAATGCGTCGGCAAGCCACGCCCTCTCCGGAGGAAGGGGAAAAAAAAAAAAACGGCTGCGAGATGACGTCATGACAAAGGTGTTAAACACATTTTTTTTGGAGAAAGTGAGAAATATACTTTAATTTTGTAAAGATTAAAAATAAAAAATATGTTTTTTTAAGTCACTTTGTACAGTTAATTGTGCACTTTTTCCCTCAAAAGACAAATATTTGATTAATTATTAATATAATTCATATATATATATATATTAATTATTAATTATTAATATAATTCATATATATATATAAATTATTAATATAATTCATATATATATATATATAATAACATTATAATAATAATAAATGTAAATGAAAGTGTCTAAAACACCTGTAAACTGTACTGACAAATGCAACATAAAGTCTCTGCTAAACGTTTTTTGTTGAATTTCTATTCATTTGTTTAGATATTCATCATTTTGTATTAGTTTTTTTTAAATTTATTTTAATAAATATATTTTAGTATTTCCCTTTATTATGGTATTGACGTGTAATTGCTGTGGCATTCGATTTAATTTTATTTACTTTAATTGAGCAAAGGTCAAAAGCAATTTGACGACAAAATATTAACTTCATGTTTTTAACCAATATTGTTTTTTTTATGAAATGTTGTGATGCTTTTTATGCTTTGTTTTTTGTTACCAATTAACTAGTTTTAGTTTTTTTTTTAAAACTGCAAGTAATTATTTAAGTGATTTTATAAAAACTGCAGAATTCCTCCCAGTATTTATGCTTTGAAAAAAAAAGTTTCTTCTTCATGAAAAATTACATTAAAGCTGGTTGTACTCTACTGTAGTTCAAAGTAATCTTCATTATATTACAGTATGAAATAGGCAGATTTTTGCTTAGAATATATTAAAATCAGAATATAATGAGTTTGAATATTAAACCCACTTAAAAAAATTTAAATGTGCTTTGTAATCTACATACTCGTGAAGTACCTACCTGCAGGTGAGTGCAGTCTGAAGTAACGGTCCGTCGTCACTTATTACTCACTTAAAGGAACTTTTAGTGCCACCCTGTGGTTAGGAACCATCATGGTACTATGTACTATGTCTATGTACTATACTACGTACTATACTATGTACTATACTATGTACTATACTATGTACTATGTGAGGCCAGAGCAGAGATCTGAAGAGGAAGTTTCTTAAGTGCTGACCCAGAATGTCTTTCTGACCACAGACAGGAGTTAAAGGGCGCATTAATTTAACATGAAACGTGAATTTAAACGTAATTTAACATGAATACTGGGCTTTTGTAGGAATGCTCATCCAGCTTTTGACACATTTAATGCGTATTAGTGTCTGAACAAGTATATCTTGTTGCTCTAACGACACAGAAATACTGTGATACGGCGAAAATTATTTGTATTTTACATTCAATCCAACATAAACTAATGTCATACCTACTACCTACTGTATTGGATATCATTCTTTAAATATACAAATGTAGCAAACTGACATTTTTGGATTATAAAGTGACATTTTACCCCCCAAAATGATCATGTAGTTATTTTTTTTGCTGCCTTTTTCTCTGCAGATGTGCACGACTGTAATCGGACTTCTACATAGATGGATACTATGATATTATCCCATTTATACTTCCACAACATATTCATGCGAATGCTTTATTATCTCTTTGAGTATACCTTCATCATGCATAGGTTCTGTGGCCACCGGGCAGTAACACCACGAACACAGGGAGTCCCGTTACAAGCCTATCATGTTACCGTTACGGGGGTAAGACAGGGCAGAACCACAGGCTCAGTAATGACTGAACACGTGTCGGTGCATATTATAGTGAGGCCAAGCCAAAGGCCGCATGCTGGCTGCTGTTTGAAAATGTCTGTCAAAAACAGAATTTAACCCCAAAAAATACGACTGTTTACAAAGATTTGTTTCGTCTCCTTCCCTGTGAGGGTCAGAGTCTCCATGTGGTCAGAAACACGACCCCAGTCCGAGTTAGTCGTCAGCTTGTTACTCGATAACGTGTTGAAAGCGTCGGCCCGGGTCCAATCACAGTCACATGGTTGGTCTAATGGCCCCCTATGATAGTTTTCAACAATTGTACACGTGCAATTGTTGAATAAATAAATATAAATAAAATAAATATATAAATAAAATAAATAAATAAAATAAATATATATATATATAAATAAAATAAATATATATATATATATATAAAATAAAATAAATATATATATATAAATAAAATAAATATATATATATATAAATAAAATAAATATATATATATATAAATAAAATAAATATATATAAATAAATAAATAAATAAATATATATATATATATAGTTGGTCTAATTGTTGGGCTGAGTTGATTATTTCTAGTTGACACTAGAAACAGAAAGGACTTTTTGTTTTCTATTAGTAGACTAAGTGCTTTTCTTTTTATTTAATTAATGAAATTCAAGCAAAAATGCCACACTTTTGGTAGCTCCAGCTCCTCAAATGTGCAGATCAATGCTTTTCTTGGTCATGTGTGATAGATAATGGAGTAAACTGACTCTAAAAAATGATAATGGACATTTTCCATTACTTTCTAACATTTCATTGACCAAATTACTCATATCTTTTTTTGTAATTTGAGGGGAAGTGACCATTAAAACTCTGCTAAAGACAACACAGCCAACACAGGAGCTATTTTATTATTTTATTATAATTTGTTTTGATTTTAGAGTACTCTGAAATCTCCCTTTAAGTCAATACACACACTTATATACAGCACATCAACTGACACCTTAATATTAACGATGCATCAAACAGTGATGTTTTGCATATTAAATACTGTCAGGTACAATATGTGTATATGTGTGTGTATTTATTTCATATTAATGAACAGAACATAAATCACAGAGACGTGGAATGTAACGTGTCACTGCTATCACAACAAATATGACCTCATAAGAAAGGATTATGGCTCAGTAACCACAAAATTATATACTTTGATATATTGGACATTTTTACTGTTCCCATAATTATAAAATCTCTTTGTGCCATTTGCCATTTGTTTCCCTCATCAAAATCAGTTTAAACTAGAAACATTACTGGTTCTTAAATACAACATAAAAAAAGAAAACATCAGTTGTAGGTAAACAAGCAATTTCACGCTTGCACTTTAAACAAAATGGATGAGATTTCCCTCTTCAAAGTTTTTTGGTACAGTTTTGATTTTGTTAATCTTTAAAATGCTAATTGTCCGCGTGCAAAGGGGGCCGCTGTAAACACAGCTGCTCCGTACGAAGTCGTTCAGGGCTGCCTGGTCACCGTTATTTGAGCTGCGGAAACAAAGAGATTTAGATTTATTTATTTATTTTTTTTTTAAAAAAAGGCATATTTAAGCACAAGAGGTGTGAGCGGCACCTGGACGCGGTACTCACGGTGATGTAGGCGATGGCGCCGTCTGACCCCACCGCTCCGTAGTGCGCCGAGCTGACGTCAGAACCTCGCTAGAAAATGTGGAATATTTGAGCAACGCGTTTTTAGCAAGCTGACATTAATAAAAAAAGAATTACAAAAAGGAAACATTGTTTGGTTTTTAAAGTGCAATCTCTCCCATTGTGCAAACAATAGCATTAACCCACGAGCGACTGTTGAGTTTTGCACCAACACACATGAAACGACTTAACCCAACAGGAATGTGTTTTGGAACAGTTGTACGCGACGCACCGACGTGGCAGACATCAAGGACAGTGTTCGTCACCTTGTGGATGACCTTGTGGATGACCTTGTGGATGACCTTGTGATACCTCCACAGATCGCTGAGGCTACAATTACAAACATATTCTCGCTGGTTAAAACATTTTGAAGTCCGAACTCGCAAAGAGCTCTTTACTGAAAATCTAAAATGGAAAGTAATTTCCCAAAAGTTCATTTTTAAAAAGTCTTTAAAATACAGACGATCAGATTGTTTAAAATCGAGGACTTTTCCCACGAGAGTGTCCCAACCTGTTCTTGACGTTCCAGAAACACAATCCTGGAAAGTCTTGCTCCAATGTTCCCTCTTATGATCACAGGGGGAATGATGGGAAACAAGAAGAGTGCACGAAGCAAAAAAGCAGACCAACTCCCGGGCCAAAGGCAAAGGCAGGCGGATGGTGAGCGAGCGGAGAGCTCAAGCCCCCCTAAAGACCTCCACGGCTACTTATTGTCACCCTGCACTCAAAAGCCCGAAGCACAGAGCGCAGAGAGAGAGAAAGACGTCTACTCTACATCCGAGGCCTCCATGTCGGAGGCGGGGTTGCTGCTGCCGTTTACCCGGATGTATTGGACGTCGTGAGCGGTCGAGGAGGCCCCGCAGGAGCAGAGCCGACCGGTGAACAGGTGCTCGACGTCCTCCAGCGGCAGGCCCTGGGTCTCCGGGAGGCAGCCCTGGACGAAGAGGAGCCCCAGCACCACCAGGCCCGTGTACATGAAGAAGGCCCCTGGAGGAGAGATTTAAGCTTTGTTCACGTCTGCGACGGGGGCCCGAGCGGGTTTTTAAACGGCAAAACGCCGTAAACCGAGCCGCTCACAATGCCGAGGAGGACTTAAACTTATATTCATGGCCTACTTTATTGCCTTTATGCAAATCATGTCAAGAAAGTAAATGCATTATAAGGAAACAAAAGGTTGGATATCCTGCAAAGAATTTGATTTGGATGCAAAATATTTACTCAAATGCCCAATTTTAGTCAGTTAAATTATTGGTAAAATCATTACGACACGTCTTTTACAGCATCTTACCGTAATAAGTCAGGTACCGAGCGACGTGGAGGAAGGTCAGGGACACCAGGACGTTGAAGACCCAGTTGACCCCGGCTGAACAGGCGTTGCCGGTGCTGCGGGCCCACAGCGGGTAGATCTCGGAGTTCACCGTCCACGGCATGGTGCCCATACCTAACACACAGAGACAGCCTCCGTCACCATGACGACACGCACCGCGTGGAGGACTTAGGACTTCCCAGGCATCAGCTTCTGGTTGCTGAAAACTAAAAATAGGGTTGCCAATTTTCCGGCACCTCATATTCTGAGTGATAGAGACACCATGCGGTCATATGTCCGCTTAATAACGAAAATGTGACAGGTTTATGATGCGCGGTATAATTTTCTGGCCAGCTCAAAGATGTCTGGATACTTGGGATGCTTCCCAAGACTTTATAAATTTCCATTTTTTTGTTCAAGTTCATCTGGTTCTTTTTCACTTGAATAAATTTGCACATTTGTTTGTGATGTTGACGGGTTACTCAAAGTTTTACCCCAAAATCAAATGCCTGTTGACACGCGAGTAAACGCACCAACTTCTGACTGCAACAGCAATATATAAATACCACTTATGCAACAAATATTTAAAAAAAATAAAAAATATTATTTATTTATATTTATATTTATATATATATATTCTTTTTTTTTTTTTAAATAAATAAATAAATATATAAAAAAAAAGAAAATATATATATTTATTTATTTAAAAAGAAAAAAAGAATATATATATATATATATATATATATATATATATATATATATGTATTTTGGAGTGTTGTTGCAGTTTTGCAGTTTGCTGTCCCTACTTTTATACGTTAAAGTGGTGGCCGCTGTTGGCAACCAAAGGCCAAGAATTGGTTGCCAATGGCAACCCTTACTGTCAAGCCCTGCACGTTACGTTTTTGATATCATCCGTGATCACACACTTGCGAGATCGTTTTGCCATGTTTAGGGCACGGTTTTAAAAAGCCATATTTTTTTTTTTTTTTGGAGAAATATGGAAAGTAGCTCAGAACAATCCCAGATGTTTCATATGTCACAGAGAGATTCACAGGGAGACGGATGGATACGAGATGAAAGTGGTTTCAGACCCGGAGCGAAGAAGGCGAGGTAGAGGATGAGGCCCGTGAGCACGACCCAGGAGTAGGACGTCGGGCAGTAGTTGTAGGCCCAGATGGGGCTCGTGGTCGCCTCCGTCTGGTTGGAACACCTGGAGGAAAGAAACATCGCAAGAAGGTGAAGCCGACGTCTCTCTACGGGTTTCACCGATTAGTTTATACGTTTAAAAATGCAGCTTAACAAATCTTGTCTGCAGGCAAGAACGTGTGCTGTATTTTATTTTGAAAGAACGGCAGCACAGAGAGGATGTCGCTCCTTTCGCTTCAACTTTAAGTACAGTGGAGGAAATCATTTTTTGGATCCCTTGCCTATTTTGTAAGTAAGAAATGGTCTATGATTGTAATGGTAGGTTTATTTTAACAGTGAGAGACAGAATATAATAAATAAATAAATCGCATCATAAAAAAAGTTATAAATTGATTTGCATTTGATTGTGTGAAATAAGTTTTCCAACCAGCAATAATAATAATTATTATTATTATTGGGCTGAAGGAGAGAGTGTTTGCATGTGTTTGCTTTTAATAACTGATACTTTTGCTACTATATATATATATATATATATATATATATATATATATATATATATATATCATGTGCAAAGCAGATCCCAGGTGCTTTTACTGTAGGTATATTTTAAAGACATATTTTAAAACATATGAACCTCAACCTCTCATTTTCTCTCTGTCTCACATCCACACAGAAAAATAAATAAAAATGTAACAAATGAAAACGGTGTCTGACGTTCCCCAGGCGGCGTCATCTCTGGACGCTTGACTGACGGGAACGCAGGAGGAGTTGTACACCCTGCTGTCGTCTTCACGATAGCAAAAGCCACAATCTGGATCCAACATGCAGAACTCACAGGACCTGGAGGAAAGAGCAACACGGAGCAACACTGAGCAACACGGAGCAATGCGGAGCAACACGGAGCAATGCGGAGCAACACGGAGCAATGCGGAGCAACAGATGAGCAACAGATGAGCAACAGAAAGAAAAAAAACACTCTCTGCCAGCAGTGATGACTTCACTAGTGATGAGATAGTGAAGCTTTAACTCCGGTGGGAAAATAAGGAAGAACGGTGAGATGGACCTTTGGCCGAATCGTCACAGAAATGTAGCTAAATTTAAGTGCCGTATATGCGTATTAAATCATATGGTTGGCTCCAAAAGCCCTAGTTTAAACCTACATTCCTTCAAGACCAATAATAACTTTTGCATTTTTCTTGAGCGATTTCCTAGAATGCTTTTCAACAACTCCCTGGAAAAGGTGCCCAGACTTTATGGGTCATGTGGGGGGGAAGAGAGAGAGAGAGAGAGAGAGAGAGAGAGAGAGAGAGAGAGAGAGAGAGAGAGAGAGAGAGAGAGAGAGAGAGAGAGAGAGAGAGAGAACTGGAAATATCTGCCTTCACATGTCATTTATCAAAACAAAAACTACAAACTAATGCCTCAAAATGAAAGGTGATGATTAAAATGGGTGCAGTGAAGCGTGTTCTCTTACCCGTAGAGTCGGCAGGTTGAGTTTTGAGCGTCGACCGGGTGGAGGGTGGTGGGCGGAGAGTACTGAGCAGAGAGCAAGAACCCGACTGCCAACACAGTCAGACTCAGGCCGGTGCCTGCAGCGGAAAAATAAATAAATAAATAAATAAATAAATAAATAAATAAATAAATAGACACATTAAATAAAGCTCAGAGAAAGAATAAATCCTGAATAAATCAATAAATCCTGCGAGACTACAGCTTAAATCTAGAGAAAGATTCTGTCCCTCTGAAGACGATCAATAACTAAATGCCACGGTAACGTGACACGATGATAGAAACATTACTGCGTCAATAAAATATGAAATCACTGCACGCAAGAATTGTTCCGTTTCAAACACGATTCCATTCCCTTACGATCGATATGCTAATTGTTGTTGGTGATTTTTTTTTTTTTTTTTAAACTTAAATTAAAAAAATCAATAAATTTCCGCAGAAGGATACAAATTAGGATTCAAACCTAAAAGACTGCCCAGGGTCAGCTTCCTGCGGCCAACGCGCTCCACCAGCCACACTCCAACCAGGGTGAACACAAAGTTGGTGGCGGAAGTTGCAGCGGCCAACCAGATTGCCTGTTTAACGTCCCGCACCCCCGCCATCTGCAGAATGGTGGCACTGTAGTACCTGGATATTAATTATGAAACAAATAAAAACAAAATAAAACACACACTGAGCTTTTTACGCTGGCTTTTTACCTCTAGAGCCGATACAAGAGGAGGAGACGACCTACATGACGGTGTTTATCCCGGCCAGCTGCTGAAACATCTGGAGGCCGCAGCCAACGGTGAGAGCCCTTCGAGTCGGCCCGTGGCTCAAGATCCGCCAAATAACAAGGCCTCCTAAAACAAACAAACATATTCAAGGAATATTAAACTCATGTGCCTTTTTTTTTTTTTTTTTTTTTTTAACATTTTAAAAACAGAAATCTTTCACCTCCACCCGCCCCCTTCTCCTCTTCCTCGATGCTGCTTCGGATGGCGTCGTACTCCTCGTCGCTGCTCCGGCCTCCTCTGATGCGGCTCAGGGCTCGGCGGGCCTCTTGGCTCCGGCCCTTGGCGAGGAGCCAGCGGGGGCTCTCCGGCAGGAAGAGGAAGCCCACGAACTGCAGCACCGCCGGGAGGACGGACAACCCCAGCATGTACCTGTGAGTACGACGGGAGAGCGAGATGGAGCAGTGCGGCTGAACGGGGACCCTCAGGGGTCTCAGAGGGCATTAGAGGGAGTCAAGGTCAAGCGGCTTCATCGGGGCCTCGACCTCAAACATGACTTGAGGCAGCAAAGACGCACACGTGTGTTCAGAGCTCGTCCTCAGAGCCAATATTTGAGGCAAAAATCATTGAATTTGGCTCTTTTTTTAAAGTTCAGTGTTGCCTTTTTAAAGCCAAATCCATTTATGATCCTCTGTTTGCTCCGCCCGTATTTATATTTGAGAGTTTTAAAAGTTTGATAGCTATATACAGTTCATCAGCCAAAAGATAAGCAGTCAGTGCCCTCTGGTGGGCAAACTATGCAACTGACATCTTGATATCCAGACCTGAAATCTACCTTTGATTAAGAATGGTTTATAGACATTTAATAGTGTTCTATTCACTTGTTTTGTTGTATCTAATTTTTTATTATTATTATTATTATTATTATTATTATTATTATTGTTTCATTATTTAAATATCACTTATTTTATTGGATTTAGGTTGTATAAATTGTCTATTTTATTGTTATTTTATTAATCACTTATTTTGTTGTATTTAAGTTGTACAATTTTATTATTTTTTATTGTTATTTCATTAATCACTTATTTTATTGTATTGAAGTTGTATCATTTTATTGTTTCTTCATTAACCCAGCACTTATTTCACGCTCTTTTACCACTATTACTGTTACATTAGCTTTTAATTCTATTTTATTACATTTTTAGCATTTAATTGTCTCTTCTGAGGTTTTCACAGCCCACAACTTGTTCCTTCTTAGATTCACTTAGCACTGCACTAACCTTTAATAAAAAAGGTGCAATTGCAAATAGAAGTTTGACTGATTATGATTAAACAATTTGTTCCTCGACGACCTCGCTGCACTTTCTTGTCACTATTTGCCGAACGGCAACATTATCTGGGAGAAGCGGCCGCGTGAGCCACGCCCTTCACAAAGACAGAGCCACGCCCTTCACAAAGACAGAGCCACGCCCTTCACAAAGACAGAGCCACGCCCTTCACAAAGACAGAGCCACTACCTTCACAAAGACAGAGCCACGCCCTTCACAAAGACAGAGCCACTACCTTCACAAAGACAGAGCCACGCCCTTCACAAAG
>JACSYO010001321.1:30000-32500 GCA_016806645.1 Ophiodon elongatus | reverse complement strand
GGAGACCCCCGCCAGAGGCAGATGGAGGCCTGATGAGACTCTGCTCTCCATCGTCCACTGCTTCCTGTCTCCGGCTGCCCATAGAGATCACGTGCCTCAGACTGTCTTCATCGTGGCTGCTGGACATAGAGGAGACCAGGGGTTAATTATGATAATAATAATACAATTTAAAAAAAATTAAAAAAATTCTCAAAAAACAAACAAACAATCCGGAGTTAATTGCGCTGCATTCCTTTCAGCACCAGACGTCCCAATAATAATAATAATAATCACCACCTGACATTTTATTCCGGTTTTATTCCCACACGTCACAGTGCTACCGCTGTGCTCCGTGGGCGGCCATGTTTATTGTTTACATGTGACGTCACCAGATGAACGGACGACTGCCTCAGCAAAAAGAGCAAAAAATCCCCAAAACAATGTTGTCTCACGACTTGTAATGTAAAAAAAAAAAATCAACGCAATTATTTATAAATAAGATTTGAAATAATTAACAGGTATTTGGGAAATATGCCTTTTGAGTATGTAATTTATTACTTATTTAATTTAGGAAGAAACTGGCACCGTCTCAAGAACGCAGCGCCAAACCCCGTTCAAAATCTATCGTTTTTGTAAATTCTTAATTATCGGCGAATATTTTGCATCTTAAAACAGATGTTCAGACCATTTATTGGTCTTCTGGGTAATTCGGCATACATCGGTACCACCATTTTATTTTATTTTAAATATGTAAATCACAACCGTATGCATTTTTTTACACAAAGGGTTGCTAGTTTAGGCTCCTGGTAGTACAACTCTAACATCTGGGTATGTATCCTATTGCTTTATTTATTGATTTAGACCCACACTGCATATTTAAAATGCATGCTGAGTTTTAAAGACAAAAAAAAAGCACAGCATGTCACACGAGCTCAAACCGCTGTCAGCCAATAAATACCATTCAAGTGTGACCATAAGCAAAGTCGTTTGTCAGCTGACATGAAGGCAAGAGCTACACTTGCACATCAAATAGTCGGCAGATTAAATATAAAACGACATCACACACACACACACACACACACACGAAGTTAACTAAACAGATGTCATATGTGCAAAATAAACTCAACAATATATCTGTAGTTTATACCTGTTAAAAGCTTATTCCGGAGCCCTGCAGCAGGAGTTGTTGGTGTCCACTTCAACAACCAGGAAGTCTGGCCACATATGATCATGATCACATGATGGCGCTGCAGGAAGAGAGGAACATGCCCATCGAATAGGTGGATGCTGAATTAAAGAGCTCACCTGAGCCTTAGGGGATCCTCACTCAGCAGGTAGCAGTGACGACATGCAGTATTGTCAAACTGCAGGAATTTGCATTGCTCGATATATAGAATTTGGGTTTTTATACAGCAAGTTAAGGGCATAATTCATAATTCACATTTCTATTTTATCATAGGCAAATGGGAGTTATATAATAAATAATGTTGAGCAACAGCAAATTAATGTGAATTGACATAATAAAATACATACAATTTTATTTTTAAAATTTAAAATATAAAAAATCAAAATATAATTCAATTTATTTTTATTTAAATATAATCAATAAAAAGCAAAAAAATTGAATTCCCTATCTTTCACTGTTTTTTTAATTTTATTGACAAAAATAGTTTAAATCTGACTCAGGTACTAAATTGGGCACGTGGTAATATCACTATTTAAAAAGTAAATAATAATAATACCGTAAACACACTTCTAGATGCGCAGTACAAAACAAAGACGGTGGTTTTGTTGAATTAATCGCCGTTTTGTGCGAAGTGATTTATGCCGAATTGAAATACATATTCCAATACGTTGTAATGAGTTTTGATATTAGCTATAAGTTAAAAGTATCTTTACGCATTTGCAAAGAAACATTAAAATGTGGATTTATTTTAACGGAGTACCGCGAGCCTCTCTCACCGCTCGGTGAATCGGCAAAAGTGGGAGGCAGCAGACCCGGGACAACCCCTAAAAGTGTGGCTATCAATCACAGCCAATGCAATCTGAGTTTAAGCAAAAACAAACAACACCAACGGGGCGGTGATTTAATCAACGTACACACGTTAGAGGATTCTCCGCCTCCTCCACCCTGCGTGCTGCACGAAGTTTACTTCCAGTTTCCTCTTTAACAAACGGGAAGTTTGTCCCCCCCTTCTCCCTCCTCCCTGTGTATGAGTCATATGATGTGACCGTAAGGAAGGAGGAACACGACACAGGATCCGCTGCCTTTTTCCTTTCTTTTTTTTTGAAACAGTGTTTTGGTTTACTCCAACAGAAAGTCCACAAAAGAGGAAGAAGCAAAAGGGGGGAAAGTCAGCCGAGGACCGGCGGTGACGTCATCGCCCTGACAGCTCCTGCGTGTGCGTGACAGCCAAATACCCGCAGCCGAACTGGAGCCCAACGCGATGTGACGTAACGCTGCTATTTATTTAGAAACGTGACGTAATGACACGAGCTGCACTTGGCCCGTTTTGTTCCC
>JACSYO010001321.1:0-25000 GCA_016806645.1 Ophiodon elongatus | reverse complement strand
ATTATCTCTTTTTGGTTTTGCATGTTTCTAATAACGTGCGATGACTCACGCTGCTTTGAGGGATGTGGAGCTTCCAGGGAAATAAACCCGGACAGCATGTTCCAGCACTTCCTGCTTCGGAGTCTGAACATTTTTTCTCTTTTTTTTTCATGGAAAATATTCACATAATCCCAAAAAGAAAAGAAAAAAGTAGTATCTGCAACTTCTAAGAGACATTCATTAGTTATTTTTAACAAATAATAATTAATTCGTGGGTTCTGAAGATTCTCAGTCGCTTCAGCCTTTTTCTCCACAAACTCCTGCTTCAGACTTATTATTATTATTATTATTATTATTATTATTATTATTAATTATTTGTATGCTTCTTTCATTCATGACTATGTAGACATGATTCCTATGCTGGTGCTGGAGGAGGAAGAGGATGTGTTTGTCCTGGTGGTGCAGGCGATGAAGACGTTTCCTGCCAGTGAAGAGGTGCAGCTCCAAGGCTGTGGAGCCCTGCAGTTCCTGTTGGAGAGAGGTGTGTGTGTGTGTGTGTGTGTGTGTGTGTGTGTGTGTGTGTGTGTGTGTGTTTAATAGAGCGGGGTCGTCCTTGAAGTCACGTGGTCGGCGGTTCGATCCCCCGCCTCCTCCTGTCCCTATGTCAAAGTGTCCCCCAGCCCACTGCTCTGAAATGTTTAGGCTAAGGTTAAATGCAGAGGTCAGATTAAATGTATGTACGCGTGTTTACAATCATTTTAAGGTTAAGGGCCCCAATGCACCCAAAACCGACTCCTGCCTTCTTCTCAGAGAGGAAATACGAGCTTCCTCCTTCTGCTACCAGGTACTTTATGTGAAATATTAATACCAAATAATCATGGGGATGAATGTATTTTTAACTACTAAATCATAGCCACAAATCTTTGATCCATGTCGTTCTTAACTGGACTTTTAACAGTATTAACGTCACTACAAATTAGGAAATAACAACAATAAACGCAATTAAAACAAACGGAAAAAGAAGCCATTTAACTCCACAGGCTATTTACTGTAGAAGCACAAATATCGAGGAAAAAATGACTAAATCAACAAAATCTGCAAGTCAAAAAACGTTCAACTTCTTAAAGGTAAAACCAAATTATTTCCTGGAATAAACAGCTTTTGTTATTTATGTTTTCACTGATACTTACTTTTTCTGTGGACTTAAAATGATTCTTTTATTTGACGGGCTTCCTGCTAAGAAGAAGGCAAAGAGTACGAGCCAATCAGAGGCAGCGTGGGCCGATGGCTTTGAGAGCGCTAACACCTGCATCCATATTAATGCTAACATTTGCATGGTAATATGCCAGATAAATGCTTATGTTTAACATGTTAGCTCGCTAATGTTGTATGTATGTCAAAGTTATGGATTTTTAGCTAGCTAGCTAGAAAAAGCTGAACACAATAATTGAATACCACATTCATTCATATTCAAATTATGTTTTCATGAGTGTGTAATCACCTAAACACTAACTATCGTTGTGTTTATGTTAGCTCAGGATGAGCCGTTTATAATATCCATAGGTTTCTACAGTAGCCCAGAAGGGACAAACTATTCACTGGAGAGATTGTTTCACGTGTTTACGTTACTCGAAGGCCACCGTAGTTCACTGACGTGCTTTCTGAGGGAGGGGAATTCAGTAGGATGCAATCTACAACCTCTCCACTAGATGCCACTAAATCCTACTCTCTACTCCTTTTGACATATTTGAATACACTTGCTTTGCTTTTTACAGGAGCTGAATATCTTTCTTGTATTTTTTTCCCCCCCGTCTTTCCAGTCAGCGACGAACACCTGGTGGAGTTTGTGGAGAACCAGGATCACGTTGTGGTTCTGGCCGCTCTGCAGAGGTTCCCCGACAACCCCGAGCTGCTCCTGCAGGCCATGAAGGTGATGCTCCCACTGGCTGGCCCCGGTAAGATAAGATGAGATGAGATAAGATAAGATAAGATAAGATAAGATAATCCTTTATTCGTCCCGCAGTGGGGACATTTACAGGATTACAGCAGCAGGAGGAAAAGTGCAAACAAAAGACATAGTAAAAAAGATCAAAACACGTATTATAAATAAGCAAATAAGCATAAAAAACAGTAAGAATCCACAATAACTGAAATGAAATAATTTATATACAGACAGAATAACTATTATTGCACAGTGTATTTGAACTGCACATGTTTTTAAGTGAACTAAGACCGATAATGATGATCGTCAACGATGAAGCGCTAACTTTATTGCGTCGTAAGTGAAATGGGCTGCGATGTGAGCACCTTTTTTTAAGCCTGATTTCTGAATGCTGCCGCACACACACTGCTCTCCGGGAGCAAAGAGCGGGCGGTTGGTTTGGACCTCCGTCTGGTGCCGCTGGATGGACGGATTCAGTGTCGTCTCTTTAGTTTCGGGAACGTGAACGTATTGATCACGAAGGAAGAACACAAAAACATTCACACTTCACACGGGCCTATTTCTAAACTCGCAGACGAGACCAAGACGTCACGGTAACGCTTTTTAAAAAAAAAAAAAAAGCCTCGATGTTAATTTGTTTATGGCTCAAACACCAGTGTTGTTGTGCTTCAGGGGGAAGTGGTGTTTGTTGAAAATAGTCACATCTTCATGGAAACTCCCTCAGGGTGAGGAACAAAACAACTGGTTTTGTGACTGACTATGTTTCTGCTATTCAAATACATCATTTGAAAGAAGAAAATATATATTTTTTTTGTCTCACCCTGCAAACTAATTTTCATTTCAGGAGGCCCAAGTTAAAAAGTTAAGACAGATTTGGGGCCCATTTGCCGCACATTTAGTTTTTTCCGACAAATTTTCTTCTGTTCCGTTGACATGAACCAGTGGAGCGTAACATTATCAAGCATTGTTGATAAGGATAGCTTCCATTTGGTCATTAAAGACCAAAATACTGAGAAGAATATTTTGCATTCGTCAAATAAAGTCACTGTCGGTTCTCTCTGGAGGACAAAGCCTCTTAATTACCTCAAACATACAGAATACTGATGTAATTTCTGCACTGCAATATGTTGTTGCCTGTCAGATATCATATTCTCTGATACAAATATATCAGTGATAACCTAAAATATAAAGTTTTTTCCGATACCAGCAACAGAATTGCTGGATCGGGTATTTGCAACGATCCAATATTATGTTTTCATAGAGTTGATCAGCTCATTAATGGAACACGGGAACAACAATCCTCGCTACAGCTGGCAAAATATCTCACTAGCGTTCATTCTTTGTATGTATTTGCTCATGTTTTACAAAGGGTTTAACCAGAACCAGAACCAGGCCCACACAACAATGCATACAGGGTTAGTATTATACAGCTGTGGAAAAATAATATTATAAAGATTTTTTTGTTGTGTATCGGGAAAGGAATAAAATGGCATGGGAACATCTTTAGAAATATGGCTGTTTTCCATAAAAATAGTCCTCTAAAATTGTTAAGCTTTCAAGTGAAGTGAAGCCAAATGTATTTATTGATGAAGGACATTTAAAAATAACTCTCAGTGCAGATCAGAGCAGGGAGCTGAAATCACACCGACAAGAAACGGGGACATAAACTAAATAAAAACTAAAATGAATAAAAAAACAAAAAAAACAAATCAAGGCACACATCTCAGAGGTAGAAATAAACAACACACGTCAAAAAAACAGCCACCAATCAGAGGATTGGTTTATATATTATATACTTATTATATAGTGTGTTTTCCATTTGTATCAAAGGCTTCTCACACAACGGACATCTTAAACAATTACCCCCGAACAAACACCAAATATAGTCGCTGATGTATTATTCCTTTATTTTAGACATTGCTCAACACGGAAAGTGTAATTAGCCGAATGATTTCTGCCTGAAAAGTGGAGCATGGCAAGAGTTTTTATTCATGAATCATTTTGTCCACTTCAATCTGTGATTTTCACAGATGTTCTGTTTATGAGGGTCACGGGGGATTCCAGTCATCAGTCATCAGTGTCCGACCTTCTGCTTATCTTGTTCGTCGTAAATTCAATTAAATTCATGTTTGTTCTTCGGAACAGAAATAAGTTGTAACTGCAGTAGTGCTTATTCATTATTTATTTATTCGGTCACAGTTATGTTTATTGCTATTTTCAGGGCATACATGAATCAGCAGGTCAGTTTTTAAGCTTCAATGCCGGACAGATAAATGCACATGGGTAAATAAATAAAGTAAATAATTGTAATTAAAGAGACTTGGTTTAAAAAGAAATATAATAAAAACAATAATAATAATTATAATAATAATAAAGAGCTGAAAAAAAAAGACATAAGAGAAAGAAAAAAAAGAAGAGATATAGCAATAGTGATATTAACAATCTAAGAAATAAATAATTAGAAAATAAGGAAAAAGATGAAAAATAAGGAAAAATAAAATAAAGACTGCAGTAAAAAAACATAATAATAATAATAATTATTATTATTATTATAATAAAGAGATGAAAAAAATAAAATACAATCAAAACAAATAAGTTATTTTAAAAGTCTAAGTAAACAATAATTAATAAAAAAAATAAAATTATATAGTAAATAAGGGAAAAATAGAAAGTGGGGAAAGAGATTTCTCGATATTCTTTTTATACAACTGTAGACTGATTCTTAATTCACACGCTGTGGCGTGACGGGTGTAATCAAACGGAACGAGCGGCGATGGTGCAGCTGCTTTATCTCCTCTCTTCCAGTCAGCAACGTGGAGATGCTGATGTCGGGAGGCGCTCGGTGCTACAGCGTGATCATCGCCACCACGGACGCCTTCCCCGAGCTGGAGGACCTGCAGGAGGCGGCCTGCTGCCTGCTCAGGAGGTTTACCTCAGGTCAGATCCAGGGGTCAAGATTTTATCAATATTAATGTTTTACTCTCATTTTGATCCCCCCTCCCCCTCCTAGAACAACATACTGTCTTTTTGTCACCACGTATGTGAAAGTTTAGTAGATTCAAGGGTTAAACTAGTGATATGAAATAAATATGTGTTGCTCCTATCTTCCTACAGTGTTTCTGTTACGATGAAATCCTTTTCCAAGAAACAGTTTGGGCAAGACAGTATAATAATAATAATACTACTACTACTACTACTACTACTACTACTACTACTACTACTACTACTAATAATAATAATAATAATAATAATAATAATAATAATAATAATAATAATAATAATAATAATAATAATGATGATGATGAGGATAATAATAATGATGATGAGGATAATAATACTACTACTACTACTACTACTACTAATAATAATAATAATAATAATAATAATAATAATAATGATGATGATGATGATGATGAGGATAATAATAATGATGAGGATAATAATAATAATAATAATGATGAGGATAATAATACTAATAATACTACTACTACTACTACTACTACTACTACTACTACTAATAATAATAATAATAATAATAATAATAATAATAATAATAATAATAATGATGATGAGGATAATAATAATAATAATGATGATGAGGATAATAATAATAATAATAAATTTTATTTATATAGCGCTTTTCACAATTCTCAAAGGCACTTTACAAAACATTAAAATCATCATAAAAGAGCTATACATTAAAAACATGGAACATGCATTAGTCATAAATTAAAAGCACTTCTGAAAAGGTATATTATGGTGGCCATTGTATATATTATATAATATAGCTTCTTATTTCAAAATGTTAGAAATAAACTAGTACATACACAATTAGCTGAATACTTATTCTTTAGGGGTTTTTGTGTCATATTTCTCTCATGTAAAATGTGTGGTAGTCGGCACTTAATAACTTAATAACTCTCGGATGCTCTGTGAATGAATGACCGTGGAGTTTCTCCTCGCTTGTTGACAGTCAGATAACAGATAACGCTGTTTGCGAAATCAATGACTCCCTCGCTTTTCAATGCGGCCGCGTTCGGATTGAACCCTCTCCGATTACAGTAATGTGTTTGCCAGGTGACAGATTAGGGTTGAAGGGTGGGGGGTCAACAGAGGCGCTGATTCTGTGTGTCTCCTCGCAGAGAGTTACTACAACATCCTGGTGCTGAACGGCGTGCAGAGGGTCGCCGTCAGAGCCTGCCGGACTTTCCCGGACAACGCCAGGCTGCAAGCCGCCGCTCTCTCCTGTCTGGCCGACCTCAGTGAGGAAGCACACTCGCCTCCCGCACGCATGTAGTGAAATCGTTTACTCAACATCCACGCAGATGGATTAGAGGCCACGGAAACGATGGCTTTTGCCTTTCGACATGGAGGCGTAGCGGCGTTACACGCCGGGAGGTGAACTGCGCTCGGGTACAAAAACCGGCCATGTGCCACCGGCTTTTCCGGGCGTGCAACATATGGACTTTAATAGCTGACTGGCAGATTTTTTTTAATCTTTTATTATTTTGCCGGGTTTTAGGCCGTCAGACCGGTTGTAAACATCGTTGTTTTTTTTTCTAGCCACCTGAGCTCAGAAGCTCATTGACTCATTCACTCATAATACGCAGTTTGTCTTTCATCCATGGTCTCTGACCCAAAACACTTAACCCGGTTAAACAGAACAGACTACCAGTCACTAAAAGAAGCCAGTAAAATGTAGCACCGTTCAGTGTTGAGGAGAACAAGTTGTATGCTTGTTTTTAAAAAGAAGTCCGATTTAGATCTTGTACCGTACAGTAATTCTGTCGCCGTCTCTCGCCAGCTGCGACCATCGTGCAGAACAAAGCGGTGGCCGAGCAGGGCCTGGAGGAGGGAGAGGAGGAGGAGAACAGGGGCCGGGGGGAGGTGGAGGACATGGGCCTGGGCTGGATGGAGGCCTGCTGCACGGCGCTGGAGCTCCACGCGGCCGAGCCCGACGTTCAGGTCAGTCTCCGGTTCTTTTGGCCCCTTTCCGAGCTGCGGACAATGTTTACAGTGGGATAAGTCTGACTCGTGTGTGTGGATCCCTTCAGGAAGCTGCGAGCTGGGCCATTCACAACCTGTTACTGCACGGAGCTGCAGTGAACCGTTCAGAGGAGGAGCCGGACGAGAGGTACGGGAATTATGTGCATCTTCTACAGATGTGTGGCCTTAACTCCGTCAGCACATACGCCAGTTTGTGAAAGATCAGAATATCAGAAATAGACGCAACACGAGCAAATGAACAAACGTCTTCACTGACTTGATGACGCATGAAAAACATAAATTGGATGTGCAGCGTTCAGAGAAAAGAGCTGCAAGAAGCTCACAAGACGAGGGAAGTTTAAGGGAAACTAAAAAGTGATGCACACGGCTTGGACAGGTTGCTGTTGTTGTTTATTTGCTGTAAATATGGAAACTTTCACAGCAAACAAACAGAAAGCCAAACTGAAAAGCCCCAAAAGAAAAGATAAATGATTTGTGATCTCTATTAGAAGGTTTGCGGGAAATCTCCTGAGAGATATTTAAGAAATGGAAATATAATTGTGTTTTCAGGACTCCTGTTCACAGGCAGTTAATGGTGGCCATGCTGCTCCACTCCTCCTCTCCCAGTGTGTTTCAAGCTGCTACCAGTGCCATCGCCACACTCCTCACACGCAACGGTGAGCCTTCAACAGCACACACTGAAGCCATCGCTCTCTTTACCGTAGCGGCGCTTTATACTGAGTTTCAAACATCGTTGAGCTGTCCGACCCTCAACTTTACTGTTTTAATTCAGTCTAGCTGCGTTCCAATTCATGTGGTTTTTATAAAGAGTTTCAGGTTGTCCATCCATCTGTTGTATTCTTTAAGGTCAAAGGTCAAGGTCACTGTGACTTCATGTTCAACCCATTGAACAAGTTTCGATACATCAACTTCTATGCTGATGATATGTCCATGTTGTGGTCACAATTTGTGTCCAAAAAAATCCGTTATTGCAGGATCAACAATTTTTTTTTTTTTTTTTTTGTTGGCTCGTACAAATCTGCTGCGTTTGCAGGTAAGATGCATTCTCTGCTGCTGTCCAGTGGCCTCCACGTCAACCTGGTGGAGATGATGAAGAGACACCCGACCTCGGCTGAAGTTTCCATCAACGCCTGTAAACTGCTCAACCTGCTCTTCCAGGGAAGGTGGGCACAAACACGTTTTGTTTCCGTTCTGTGATGTCCTCGTTTTTTTGGTTTTAGGAAATCTCGTAGATCCAGAAAAAAGGAAGTCGGCGTGAGAAAGAAAAGAAACGGATCATCGAGCAACAACGTTTTCTTAAAATGCTGAAAAACAAAAGATATTCGTGCGTAATTCTGGAGTGAAATCTGTCTCTCTCCGTGTCTGCAGGACAGCCAGTCTGGATGAGTTGAACATGGCCATGAATCAGATCCTCAGCACCATGAAGGTCCACAACTTCCAGCCAGAGGTTCAGCTGGAGGCTCTGCAGGCCAGCCTGGTCTTCCTCTGCCCGGGTAACGTAGAAGCGCTCTTACTGTCCGTATTTTTGCGCGGCCCAGACGTGACCTGCAGCTCAAACGTCGTCTGTATACGCGGATCTTTTCATTAGTTTCATTATTGTGAGTGTTCTCTGTTGTGGAAAATCTGCAGCCCCTTTAAATTTGCCCAAAAATCTATGAATACAGCTGTAATAATGGGCGTGAAATTGCAATCGAGGCAATCAGTTGTGCAGATGTTCTGGGCTCTGAAAGGTTCCTGCTACATCGCTCGGACGTCAAGAATACAAGTTTCCAGTTCTAATACTGTGTGAACAAAAATGTAATTAGTTTAGTTTAGTGGAGCAAGCTTGTTTTATTTTCAATTCTCTCTTAATGAGGTCATAGTGTACTCTCCCTCTGCTCCCAGCGCTGCCCTCCTAATTAGATCATACGATTGATAACTGAGCGGCTGTGTCTGCGAGTTTGTCTCCTTCCTTTTGTTTTCACTTGTTCTCACTTCGGTCTGTTTTGAATTCCCAGACCGGAGTTTGAGGGAGCACGGCGTCTCGGTGGCGGACCCCGACATGGCCGACGTGCCGCTGAAGGTCCTGAAAAACCAGTGCGTGGTGGAAGGCGCTCACACCCTCTACCTGGAGGTTCTCAACAGGGTACGAACACGCGGACCGATCCCCAGAGTGTCTCTCTAATACGCTTCATTTCCTTACAGTCTTTCCAGCATTATGGTTTTCGGGTTTTCCCCCGTCCCGTTCTCGTGATATCTAAGAAACGCCCGGAGGGAACTTCTTCCGGTTTGGCACGAATGTACACCTGAACTCAAGGATGAACTGATTTTTAATTTACAAAACACATTTTTGGCCTTAACTCAGGAATTCATATGGTGATTGTGACATTTTGACACAACTGTCCAATAGGATAAAATGCTAAAACGATGACTTTTTAGACAGACGTGGATGGAAACTGCAACTTGACTGTGTCATTAACAAACGCTATTCATGTTTGTGAGGAAATGTTTTTCAATTGGAGACATTAATAACCTTTTAAAAGGCATTTTAGTGACAATAAGATTTTTGAAACTCCCCCCAAAATGTTGCGTTTGAGGCTTTCAGGTAGTCTCAAGTGTCAATCTTTTTTTAACAAAGTGATAAATGTAATTTGTCCTTGTATACTTTTTATCTGGCCTAATGTGATTTCATAAAATGCCCCAGATATCACAAATAGTAAGAAAAAAACTGAGTAGAGCTTAAAAAACTCCTTAATGGGATTTTGTACAGTACAAATACTCAGCCAGTACACAATGTATAGTTCTCATTCATTACATAGATACATTAACAGTTTGTCCATTCATTGTAGAAATTACACGGAAGCTTTTCTTGCAACCAGAACATCGTAACTGTGTAATTAAATTTACTAAAAAGAATTTGCCAGTTGACCTACTGGCAAATCCCCCCCCCACCCCCCCATGAGGTTGTTTGGTATCCCTCTGTCTTCAGTCAGGGCAGTGAGAAGGAAAAAGGCATCACATGCCAATAATAAACTATAACATGTCCAACTTTTAACCTCTTTTATGCCTAGAGAGTGTTTGGTTCCAAAATGAGATATAAACCTTTTGACAGATATATAACATTACATAAAATTATTAAAAACAACAGCAGTATTTCTAGTCACTAGAATATATATATTTATATATATATTGTTTTATATTTTTTATAATATATATATATATATATATATTTAAATATATATATATATTTAAATATATATTTAAATATATATATATATATTTAAATATATATATATATTTAAATATATATATATATATTTAAATATATATATATATATATATATATATATATTTATATATATATATATTTAAATATATATATATATATATATATATATATATATATATATATATATATATTATATATATATATATTATATATATATATTTATATATATATATATTTAAATATATATATATATATATATATTTAAATATATATATATATATATATATTTAATATATATATATATATATATATATATATATATATATATATATATATATATATATATATATATATATATATATATATATATTTAAATATTTAAATATATATATATATTTAAATATATATATTTAGATGTGTGTATATATATAAATATATATATATGACTGTTTGTGTCTGTGCAGTTCATCAGCAGCTCCCTCATCCAGAAGTGTGGTCTGAAGGTACTGTCGGCTCTGGCCGACTGCTCGGGTGCAGTGGACCTGCTCTGCCAGCAGGGGGCGATAGACACGGTGCTGCATACACTACAGATGTTCCCACGGGAACAAGGTACAGTAAACAACTGTCAAATTAGATTTTTTGCTAGTTTTGAGTGTTGAATTGGTGACGAAAGCAATCGGCAAACAGGACGGCGTTGTGTTGCCTCTATAGTGATGTTTCGGGGACACAAACCTGAATGTACGCTGGTTGGATCGAGGAATTGGACACAATTCCCTCGTCTGAACATGTACATTTACGGTGATTCCACGTTTTAAAGATGACGACTCGTGCTTTCACTTGCCTCCTCCAGAGATACACTACTGGGGTTTCACCCTGCTCACCTACCTCGTGTCCAAGAAGAAGCTGTCGAGGATGATCGTTCCCGTTCTGGCCTCCGTTGTGGTCGCCTCCCTCATCCAGTACAGAGACGACCCCGAGATGCTCCTGAAGGTGACCTTTTACACACAGCAATGTTAAAATACGGCTGTTAGCTGTTAGCTGTGCTCTCTTCGAAGTCCCATTGACAAAAAAAAACACGTAGTTGTACCTCTCAGAACGCGGGCGTTGCTGGTCTTCTGCTGCCGTAATCCGTTAGATGGAGAGTTGTATGCTTTATGGAATACACTGTTAATTAATATGCATTTGACTTGACTTCCCTCGACTCACTCCTCTCTGGCCGTTTGTCCCCGCAGTGTTTTCAGGTGGCTTTGAGGATGCTGGACGCCTGTTCAGGAGCAGCCGCTGAGCTGCAGAGGGAAGACTTTGACAGGCAGATCTTCCGACACCTCAGAGAGGAGACTCCGGACCAGAGCAGCTCTGCGGTGAGTCGGACGGCTGGAGAACAACAAAACCACAAAAATGTGCTTTCGAAAACCGAATTGACATATTCAAGTTCCAAACGCGCAGAATGATAAAAGCCCTAAGATGCCTTTCGATGAGTATTTAAGGGTCTGTATTTATCAGCCTGGACCTGATTGTTGCGTCTGAGTGACTAATGGGGACAACAGTTTGTTAAATTTCGTGCAGTATTGAGCGAGAACGCTAAACAGGCTGCCATGTTATCGCTCGAGGCGACTAAAAGTACTTGTTTTCAACAATTAAAAATAAAAAAATAAAAAAACCGGGCATAGGTTTGTTAGTTCTCTTCATCGTTCTCGACTAACATTTGAATCAGTAGGCAGAGATCTCTGGTACTGGAAGATTAGTCACTTAGAAACTGGGGAGAAAATAGGGTCCAGGCGGAAAAATACAGAAGTTACCCGTTAACTGCTATTTTAAAAAAAAAAATGAACCACGGCAGCGTTTTCTCTCCACACACCGGCTCTGCCCTCTGCAATAACACCGTGCAATAAATCACCTCTGGACAAATAAAACACCAACTACAGCACCTTTGATTGTTGTTTGCTACATATTGCACTACTGTTTCGTTTGTTAGTTAATTTAATTTAATATTATTACTATTCTATTCTATTTGTTGTATATATTGTATTTCTTCTTCTTCTTCTTCTTCTTCTTCTTCTTCTTCTTCTTCTTCTTCTTCTTCTTCTTCTTCTTCTTCTTCTTCTTCTTCTTCTTCTTCTTCTTCTTCTTCTTCTTCTTCTTTCTTTTTTCTTCTTCTTCTTCTTCTTCTTCTTCTTCTTATTATTATTATTATTATTATTAATAATATTATTCTTTCTTATGTAAAAATAGTTTTTTCTTATGTAAAAATGCTGCTGTACCAAATAAATGTCCCCTTGCGGGATTAATAAAGTATCTATCTATCTCTGCTGTCCTCCACACAGGGACGTACAGTACAGAAAGGCCCGTGCACGACATACCAGACGTGCTTGAATAAGCCTGGAAACTGTAGCCCCTAATTCAATAAACTGATTTGTGCCCCCCCCCCCCCCCCCCCCCCTCCTCCTCCCCCCAGCTGCTGAAGTCGGTGTGCCTGGCTCTGTCTAAGATGTGGTGCGACGCTCAGCTGCACTACGCCATGCTGGAAAAGGCCTGCGAGGACGGAGACGTTACGCTGGCCGAGTGTCTGATCGAGCTGGGCGCCGACATCAACGGGAAGACCAAAACGGAGTCTCTCATCTACCAGGTCAGAGGTCACCGCCAAAAAACCTCACAAACGCATCAAATTGGCTCGTGTGGAATTTTGTTGAGGGAAGTCAAATAAAAAAAATCCCAAACTGATTCAGATAAAAATCACTCGATCTGGAAACAGATTTGGGGTATTTTTTTTTTTATATAACAAAACCAGGAATGTGACCAGATCAGAGACTTAACACCATCTTTTGGTACCCTAAAAGATAGATTCATTAACAATTAGAATAACCACCAGTCCACTCTCAATCCCCCGTCTTCTCCAGGTGTGCGAGCGAGGCGGACCCCTCGAGCTGGTGGAGCTCCTCCTCAGCCGAGGCGCCCACGAGCAGCACCTCCGCAGGGCTCTGGCCGCGAGCGTGAAGCGCGGCGACGGACCCACGGTCATCCAGCTGCTGGGCCGCCTGGGCCTGGACCTCAACAACAGCGCCCTCTGCCTCGGGGGCTTCAGGCTCGGCCGCCTGGACGCCGCCTGGCTCAGCCCCCTGCTGGCGGAGCGAGGCCGCGCGTTCAGCCTCCGTTGCAACAACAGTGAGGAGGATTTTCTGGTGTTTTCTTTTTTTTATTTATTTATTTATTTATTTTTTCAGACTGAACAGATGAGTTGTGGCCCCGTCTTCATGCCCGTGCCCTGTGCTCTGTCTTTCAGGTAAAGGTGTGAGCTTGGCGAGGTACATTCAGTCGTTCCAGAGGTCCAAGAGCGTCAGTGGTACTCCGAGGTCTCTGGGCGACCCCTGTGTGACCGGCTACATCTCCGACGAGAGCGACGACTCCAGCTTCAGCTTCGTCTCCGCGGACGACAGCCTGTTCTTCAAAGACGACATGGAGAGCGACGGTAAAGTGCACAGGCGTCGGACAACACCCGCCACATTGTGAACAATCGGGGGGGGAAATAATATATATTTCTGATATGAATTACTACGATCCGCAGTGCAGTTCCAACACAGGCAGTAAATGTTTTTGGTTGAACTTTATTTATATTCTAATAAATTAATCTGAATCTGATCATCTGATAAACAATGGAATTCTATTGAGACGCAACTTGATTAGTCTTCTTACTTATGTTTCAAATTAGTGACAAGTTCATTAGCCGTGTGGCCGCTTACTTCAAAAGTTAAAATGTTCCACATCTCTGTAGCTTTAGAAGAAGACATTGTTGTGCATGTTTTATTAATGGTCGATAACAATAAAGACTTTTTAAGGCAAGGCAAGTTTATGTGTAGAGCACATTTCAACAACAAGGCCATTTAAAGTGCTTCACATAAAACCATTAAGCATCAAAACATAATGCAAAAGAAAAGAAGATTTAAGAACATTCATTTAAACATTAAAAACAACATTAAAAACAGTGAGTAAAACATTAAAAAGCTAAAAAATAGAATAAAAGTTTAAGTTGATCTTTAAATATATGATATATGGGCATCTGCAGAGATGGTAAAGTGCGCTGTTCTCCCTGTCTGGAAATATATTTGTCTTTTTTTCAGGCTACAAAGAAAATGTTTTTATTTCCTTTGTGATTTGGTTTAATAAAAAAATAAATAAAATGTGATTTTTAAAGTTCCACGTGTTGCAGAGGCAGGTTTCTGTCGGACAAGACGGGGAGGAAAACTGAAAAAAAAAAAAAAAAAAAAGAATAATTGGAAGAATAAACAAAGAAAACAATGTGGGCTTTGAGCATCTACATTTTTTTTTTTTTTCATATTACAAAGGATAATTAGTAATTAGATCACATGCAACAGGGAGCGGTAACCTAGGTAACCTCAAAGTGAGAGAGAGAACATGGCGTACTGTGGCAGTGAATGTGATGTCTGATGATGATGATGATGATGATGATGATGATGATGATGATGATGATGATGTCATCCTGCTTTTCCTCTTCGTAGGAAGTGACTCGCTGTCGGGCGTTCTGTCCCCAAAGCCGCTCAACAAGTCGACGGAGGAGTTGACGGGGTCCTCCAACAGGATGCCGGGGCGCCGCAGACATGCCAGTGCGGAGGTTAGTCTCGTGTCAAGCAGTCCGAACACTGGATCTCATGCAAGATCATTTTCCTGTTCTTATCTTGACTTTCTCTATCTTTTATTTATTTATTTATTTGTTTATTTTTCTACGTATGCTACGTCAGATAACCGTGTAAATGACCAGCGTCGTGCATAAATGAGAGGCCGTTCGTGAGAATTGTGATTCAGCATATTTACCCGATAATACCAAGGCTGTGCATCCTTTAAAAAAAAAATTATGTCACTATGTTGAACTCCTGCTGGCTGAGATCCATAAAGGAAAGTTTATTTTTCTTTTGAATTTGTTATCAGGGGTTAGCAGCAGAATTAAGTGACCTGCTGAAGCCGGGGAATGAGGAGAAATACCGATATTTGTTATCGCCGTGTACAGTCACTGGAAAAAATAAATAAAAAAATGACTCCAACAGGAAGGGGTCAAACGATTTAAGAGGCTATCAATAGCTTATTATAAATGAATGGTGACATCTTTAGGCCATATGATTAAATTAAGAACTAATGTTATAATTCAAATTGCAGAATCAAAACGGTGATTGTTAGATTTTTATTAGGTTTTCAAACTCAAAGTTTCTTCATAATAAACAATCCCTCAGTGAAAACTTCGGCTTGCATAACAGCGGAGTTTTAATTACTCTTATAAGACGTCCGTCTCTTTTTGTAGCAGTTCTGTAAATCTCTGTTGTTGTTGTTGTTGTTGTTGTTGTTTGTCTTCTCTTCTCCAGAGCGGTCAAACGGAGACTGACCACAGCGAGCAGGTCCAGAAGAGATATGGACGGACCGGATCCAGTCAAAAAGGTTTCAGTTCAACTTCATTCTGTCAAACAGCGCTGCAGGAGCGATGACCTCCACATGTCGACGCTTTCATTGTCGAATGGGGCTCGGACACATATTTGATTAGTGGCGGTCTGTTAACTGATAACATCATTTAAATCTAATTATATCCAAACCTGCCTAAGAACATATACAGTAGTTTCTCTGTAGATCTCATGATCTACACTGCTACTGATTAAATGTACTCTTTTTTTTCTCATTATTTATCTGTTTTGTTTTTTTCTTCAATATTCAGACGTAATTTATCCGCATCTGGATCTTTTTCGAATGTACACAGTGACTATTATACTATTATAGTGATTATTTTCATTCGAGTTAAAGATACAATCTCCGAGGCTCCGTTTTGTTGTCTTTGGCGCCCCCTCTGGCGATGAGCGTGAACTGCAGGTTCGTTTTTGGATCTCCCAAGCTGTGATCACGCACGGGCCGCAGGCTCAGTCACCGGCAGTAGATATCTTTAGAGTCTGATTAAACTTCAAGAAAAAACATGAAAACTTAGAAAGGGTTGTAAAACAGGAACGCCCAGTAGCTTTCTTTTAGTGATTTGAACCAAATCAGTGGCTATGCATGTGATTTAACTCACTTTTTTGTCAAATGCATAAATCATTTCACCGTTATCCGTGACGTTGATGAAACAAGTAGGAAAAACTAAGATAACTAATTGCTCACATTAACATTAACAAAATTAATTTTTTACCAACTCTATTACAACAAAGCGAGTTCGCCTCGAACAAGCTATTTATCATCCATGGATGCTAATTATGGGATGTTGGGAACTTAAAACTGTGTCAAATTAGTTTATTTTTTAAACCACAGCATTAAATTTAAAGGGAGGAGCTCCGATACTGGAGACCACTCTCGCTTACGGCTGCCTTGTTTACCGAAGGCGAGGTGGCTATGCAGAAATTCATACGCATATCCAAATATGCCATAAACTTCCTCATGTCCTCGCATAGCCGACACAAGATTACGATTGACACATGTGAATACAGCTCATCTCGCTTTACTGTTTCATTTGTTTGTGCTTCTTTAGTACGAAGTACGAACGATACCGAGTTTTAAAAACGAAATGCTAGAACCAGCTGCGCTTTGAGAAAGTAGAGATGAAGGCAACGGTTGTCGTTCTCTTGTTCCCCACCAGCCAATCAAAGCAGCCGTCTCACAGACGCGTTGGGTCTTCGAGATTAGAAAATAAGCAGAAATATTCAAAAATGTCCTCTCACAGGATGAAACGACTCTTCTTTGCTCCTAAATATAAATTCACAGCATCAAAAAAAATTATCTACCTCCAGTTTCACAGGATGCTTTTTCACCCAACTAACAGAGAAAAGAGTTCATTATTTTTTTTTTTTTTTTTTTTTTTTTTTTAAAAAAAGGTTTATCGGTTACTGTCTTTCAACATTCAAAACATCTTCCTCCACACGTAGTCTTTTAGACGTGAAAGGCTCTTCTCTCGTAGCTAACGGTTTTAGTCGCCTCCCCAGTGTTCGGGTCCTGCGAGAGCTCCGCCGCTCTGTCCAAAGAGAGAGAGCGGATCCTCCTGCTGGACCTGTCGGGTAACGAGCTGGACTCCCCGTCCTGTCTGATGGACGACGGCTTCGTCCAGCAGCAGCTGGGGCATCTCCTCCGCCTGGACCTGAGCCACAACAGCCTGCTGGAGTTTCCCTCCGCTCTTTGCCAGGTAACGTGCCGAGTCATCAGCGTATCGCTTTACTTTACAATAAACCACCTCTGGCCAAATCAAGCACCTTCATAGCACCTTTGTTTGTTTGTTGGCTACATCTTGCACTACTGTTTCATTTTGTTTGTTAGTTAATATTATTATTCTATTCTATTTGTTGTATATATTGTGCATTTTTCTTATTTTGTTCTTATTCTATTTTTTTGTATATATTGTTGTTTTCTTACCTGTATGTAAAAATGCTGCTGTAGCGAAAAAATGTCTCTCTCTCTCTCTCTCTCTCTCTCTCTCTCTCTCTCTCTCTCTCTCTCTCTCTCTCTCTCTCTCTCTCTCTCTCTCTCTTTTTTTCTCTCTCTCTCTCTGGTTAAAAAGGAAGCGTGCACTGATTTTTTTTATTTTTGTATCATTTTTTTTCTGCAGAGTTTGCGGAGTCTGACTCGACTGGACCTGCAGGGCAACCAGCTGCCGTCGCTGCCGGTGGAGCTGCTGTCCCTGCTCTCGCTGAGCACGCTCAACGTCTCCCGCAACTGCGTGGGACCCCTGCTGACCTTTGACCCCGCCGTCGCCTGCCCGTCACTGCGGCAGCTCAACCTGTCCTTCAACAGAATCACCGCGTTCCCTCACGGGCTGGGCCGCGCCGTGGCTCTGCTGGAGGAGCTGTCCATGGAAGGGTGAGCTGCAGGGGAAGAGGCCCGTCGCCATGGCAATATCATCGTTTATCCCAATTAGTTCTGGGACAATATGTGTCTAATTGCAGAATATTGAAAGCAACTGTTATTTCCCTTCTTTCTCTTTTCAGTAACAGTTTAACCGAGCTTTGCGTGCCTCTGTGTCTGCCGGAGATCAAGCTGCTCGATGTCAGCAACAACAGCGTGGAGAATATTTCCCCAGACTTCCTGACTGGCTGCCCCAAACTGGAGACCTTCAGTGCCTCCATGAACAAAATCTGTGAGTTAAAAAAAAAAAAAAAGCATTGGGCCTTATTCGTCTGCCTTCCATGTAATCTATAATGCGTTCGAACAGCATGTGGCCCCTAAGAAGATGACTGGTATGTGGACAGACCAAGCGGATGTGCAGGTTTAGAGAATATTTAAGCAACGGGTGTCCCTCCGAAACTCATTAGAATCAGACGGGTGGCCTAGCTTTTTTTAAAATCTTTTAATTAAATTTACTATGAGGAACTTTTAACTGATTATGAAACGGTCTCGGCCAGGTGCCCGGAAGCACGACCACTTTTACCCACAGGAACCGCCGAAATCAACACGAAATAAAGTTAGTTCCTCGTAGTAACTTTAAATCACCCCCATCTGGTCAGTCAGGGTGAGATTTTAACATTCTGGAGAAGAAAAAAAAAAGAGCTTTTATCAAATCCAGATATCAGAGATTGTCTTCACAGGCCAGTGGATCTATTTGAGGAATGAATCCACACAATCTTGAGTTATTCAGCGTTGAATTTCAGTTGTTCCACATTCATATTTTGTGACGTGGAGACACAGAAACATCTTTACTCTCCTCTCCAGGTTCCCTGTCATATCTCCCAACCAAGATCACAACACTGAAACTAGCAAACAACAGCTTCACTGATGTCCCCGAGGCCATACTTAACCTCCCGAAGTAAGTCGGATAGTTCTCACGTTTCCATATTTACAATTTTGTGGACCATCAACACATTTCATGCATCCCTCTCCCTCCTAATTCTCATACTTCCATGTGTGCAGCTTGCGCTCGGTGGACATGAGAACCAACTGCATCGCCGCTCTGCCCGGCCCGGGACTCTGGGAGTCCAGCAACCTCCGAGAGCTGATGTTCAGCCAGAACGCCATCAAAGTTCTGGATCTGAGTGGGCCGATCTACAAGTGGACCAGACTGGAGAAACTCCACCTGAGCGACAACAAGCTCACTCGGGTAAAGAAGTGTCTCGTCTTGAGCCGTTATCCAACTGTTCGAACCCCATAACTCATCAGAATGGCTCGAATGAAGGCCGTGAAAGTGCAGCGTGTGGTTGTGTAAGTGACGGTTGTGTCGTCTCTGGTCAGATCCCCCAACAGATCGGCCTGTTGGAAGGACTCACCTCTCTGGACGTGAGCCGTAACGCTAACGTGCGCTCCTTCCCCGACGAGATGGGGAAGCTGGGCCGGCTGTGGGACCTCCCGCTGGACGGCCTTCGCCTCCAGCTGGACCTCAAACTCATCGGCAGCAAGACCAAAGACATCGTCAGGTCGGCGGCTCCGTGACCTTGAGATCGAACGCTCTCCGAATACCACATTTTCAAATGTACGATGACTCGGTCTTGAACACAGAAGAGGAAGAAGTGACGCTCGTATTGAATGCTCTCCTCCCAGGTTCCTGCAGCAGCGGCTGAAGAAGGCGGTGCCGTACTACCGCATGAAGCTCATCGTGGTGGGGAACGCCGGCAGCGGGAAGACCACCCTGATCCAGCAGCTGATGAAGCTGAAGCGCTCCCAGGTGAACTCCAAGATGGCCGCCGTCGGCATCGACGTCCGGGACTGGACCATCAAGGAGCGGGACAAGAAGAGAATGGTGCTGAACGTCTGGGACTTCTCAGGTTGGCCAACGTATAAAGTTAGAAGAACACGAGGCTTCTAGATATATTGTTTCAGGGACCGCACAGCAAGTCCTTAAGACCAGGTTGGAGCTGCAGAGATGCGTGTTAAACAAAGTATTAAAACATAGAGATCTGAAATCTTTGTATTCAGGTCCAAGTAATCAGTTTGAGACCGTGTAAGAAAATAAAAAGATTTAGATGCACAGCAAGTTTGCAGTGAAAAAGGATCAGTAATACATGGATTTGCATGAAACTTTATGAATCAGTTGTTTACAGGGCCAGGAAAAAAAACTTTGGTGAACAAACCGTGAATGAAAATGTTCATGATTGCATAGTTTCAAACGTTAACCTCATTTTTAAAAGTTACTACGAGGAACTTTCACTCTGTTGATTTTTTGCGGTCCCTGTGGACAAAAGCGGTAGTGTCCATGAACACCAGACTCCCTTTAGAAAACCTCATTTTACTGCAGCAGGGTCCGACAGTCCATAAAGGAGAATGTCAGTGGACTGAAAAGCTGTGTGAACTGCATCTAAAGTGATTGATTTCTGTTCTTAAAGTTGGCTCAGCAGTTATTCTTAAGATAAGTTAAATGATTCTTGTGTCATGCATGTTGTAGGACACTGATTGTCACACATTGGAGAGAGAGAGAGAGAGAGAGAGACTGCTTTAGCTTCACTCCCTGCGTCTCCCCCGCAGGAGGAGAGGAGTTCAGCGGCTCTCACCCTCACTTCCTGACCTCCAGAGCTCTCTACCTCGTGGTGTACAACCTCAGCAAAGGAGCCAGTCAGGTGGACGCCCTCAAGCCCTGGCTCTTCAACATCAAGGTGAGTCACGGAGACGTTATCACGAGTGAGGATTCATTAATCCTGCGGCGCAGTTTATAGAACATCACACATAGGAGACTAAAGGCTTCTACGATATCAAGGGTTTTTTTTCCGGGAGAAGATAAACTGTAAACTGTCTCGAGGATAAAAGATTTGATGAGAGAAAATTATATTCTCTTCTGTATAAGTGTGTAGTTATAAGTCAGTTGTCACTTAGTAGTTTTAGTGTTTTGGCTTTGTTACAAAGCCTGTCTACTATAAACATATATTACACTAAATACAGACCATCCTACTAAGTTACAAAGTCATTTTGTCTGAAATTTGTATTGAAAATGTAAAAAAACATCTGAATCATTAATAATCATGTAACAATTTTCCTAAATCAAGATAATGTTTGAGGGAGTTGCTTCATTTGAAACTATTATGTAATTAAAGAAATTATAATAATAATAATAATAAAAGCATATCATGATGGAAACTTCGACGTCATATTTGGGCAATTGTAGGTTTAAAAAAAAAAAAAAAAAAGACGGATTGGGAGTTATATTCTGAGAAACATCTTGGATATTCTCTGAAATTTAAAGTGGTAAATTTGCAAGAAACAAATCACAAGTTTATGAGGAGAAAAAAAACATTGAGACGGAGATTGTTAAATCATAATTTTCCAGAGGAAGAAAAAAACCCTCAGAGATTGAAGTCACAAAACTCAAGAGGAAGATAAACTCGGTGAACTGCATCCCGTCACTGTGGAGGGTTGGACCCACCTCGTTAGGCCTGCAGTGGATGAGCTAATCAAATTATACCTCGGAGTCAGATTTAGCGATAAAGGAAATGCTTATAACTTTATCACAGAATCACCATATTATCACAAGCATGGGAATTCTCTTAAATTGACCACTTTAATCTTGGACATTCCCAGTGTTTTCTCAGAATATTACCCCACCACCCTTCTCATTATTGTAGAAAATAATAGAAAACAGTTTCACATCATTGGCAGACTTAATCCACTTGTTTTAAAATAAAAAGTAAATACACGTGTAGATACTCCTCCTCTTTCCTCCAGGCCGTCGCCCCCCTGTCCCCCGTCATCCTGGTGGGAACCCACACGGACGTGAGCGACGAGCTGCAACTCCAGGCCTGCCTGACCAAGATCCGGGAGGAGCTGCTGAACCACCAGGGCTTCCCCGCCATCAGGGACTACCACATGGTCTCCGTCTGCGAGGACTCGGACTCCGTGGCCAAGCTGCGCAAGGCCATCGCCAGGGAAGTCGCCAGCTTCAAGGTAAAAAAAATAAAAAGAAAGACAGAAAGTGCGCACAGACCCGATCAAACTTTTCCCTTTTTTTTTATCTGGCTCTGCTCTGTCCTCGCCTCCTCCCCTTGCTTCCACAGATCCAGGGCCAGCCCGTGATGGGCCAGCTGGTTCCGGACAGCTACGTGGAGCTGGAGCGCCGGGTTCTGCAGGAGAGAACCAGGGCTCCCCCGGAGTTCCCCGTTCTGAGGCACCGGGAGCTGCTGCAGCTCATCCAGGAGAGCCAGCTGCAGCTGGAGGAGGCGGAGCTGCCCCACGCCGTCCACTTCCTCAGTGAAGCCGGTGAGTCGCCTTAAAATACCTTTTTTTAAAATCGGTCCCAATTCAACATGTCACTCAGCTCCCCTTCATCTTCGCATCAGCACTTCAAGACAAAACCTCAAGTCGACCATCTGTCTGACTGTTTTCGTCTCCTCCTCTGTCCCTGAAGGGGTTTTACTGCACTTTGATGATCCTGCTCTTCAGCTCCAAGAGCTCTACTTCATCAACCCCCAGTGGCTGTGCAACATCATCTCCCAGGTAGCTTCATCCGAACACACGGAGATACCTGCATTCGCTCTACTGTCCACCAGGGGGCGACTCCTCCGGCTGCAACAAGAAGTCTGATCGTATAGAAGTCTATGAGAAACTGACTCTACTCCTCAATGTTTACTGAGTAAATAATAATGGGTAATTTATGGTAATAAATCAAGTGAGAAGCAGTCATTTTCTCAAAGCGAGTCGCCCCCTGCTGGTCACTTGAAAGAATGCAAGCTCATGGCACTCATGGCTTCCCTTTCCTGGTGAGCGGCCACACAAAACCCCATCTTTTGACACTCGTGCCGTACGATGTGCCGTACGATGTGCCGTACAATGTGCCGTACAATGTGCCGTATATCTGTCGGGTTCACAAACGCAGCTGCTGCTCTTTTTTTCTTCTGTGTAGAAACTGACGTTAAAGAGCGGCGGCTTCTGGGAGCCACCCAAAGGAGTTGTTCAGCGCTCGGTGGTGGAAAAGTTTCTGTTTGAGACCAAATGTTTCCCCAAGAGCCACCTGACGCAGTTCTTCAAACTGCTGGAGAAGTTTCAGATCGCTCTGCCCTTCGGCGAGGACCAGCTGCTGGTGCCCAGCAGGTACGTTGTTGTTTTTGTGTTTTTTTTTTTTTTTTTTTTTAAATGAGCAGGAGGTGTTTTTTTGTTGTTGTTTTTTTTATGGGATCGTGCCATCGTAGAGAAACCTCCCGTCGCTTCCTTTGCAGTTTGTCCAAAGACAGACCGGTGATCGAGCTGCCTCACTGCGAGAACTCCGAGGTGATCGTGCGTCTGTACGAGATGCCGTACTTCCCCATGGACTACTGGTCTCGCCAGATCAGCCGCCTGCTGGAGGTCTCGTCTTACCTGCTCTGTGGAAGAGGTGAACTGAACGCGCAGTGCTTTCTCAGCAGGGGGCGCCGCTCTGCAGCAGCAAATGCATAAAAAAAATGTTTGTGTGTGTGTGTGTGTGTGTGTGTGTGTGTGTGTGTGTGTGTGTGTGTGTGTGTGTGTATCCAGGAAAAGTGGTGCGACCCAACCGGATCTACTGGAGGAGAGGCGTGTACCTGAGCTGGTCCCCGGAGGCCTACTGTCTGGTGGAGTCTTCCTCAAGGGAGGGGAACCCCTCCAGCTTCGTCAGGATAACGGTGCCCTCCTCACGCAAAGGTGAGGTTGTTTTAAAAACAAAACAAAAAATCACGTCTTTAAGAGAGAGGTGGGGGAGGAGTTAACGGTTTTGGGTTGGTCCCCCCACCCCCCTCAGGCCGGGTGCTGCTGGGTCAGGTGGTGGATCACATCGACTCCCTGCTGGAGGAGTGGTTTCCCGGCCTGCTGAACACCGACATGCACGGCAGTGGCGAGGCTCTGCTGAAGAAGTGGGCTCTCTACAGCTTCGAGGACGGGCAGGAGTGGAGCAAGATCCTGCTCGAGGACCTCTTCACCTGTTTCAACAATGGTACGTAAATCGCACCAAAAAAAAAAAAACCCAAAACAACAACATTGTTCCTCTTCGGTGACCAATCCAGTAACCGGCAATCCAGAGCTGGTCAACAAAATATAACCCTGCGCCTGAGAAACCCCCAAACCAGGACCCTTAAGCGTACCGCACGTTGACTTTAAATGTTTAACTGACAAAATATTAACTGAGGCATATATACTGTATTTTTTTACTGTTGCAGTGTGATTATCTCAAATCTGTTGCGTTGATGATTTCTCGATCAATCATAGACTTCCTGCTGGTGAACCCGGAGGACCCCCGCTGCACACTTCCCATCTCTCAGATCGCTCCTGACTTGGTGCTGAGTGACCAGCCTGCAGGAACAATGCTGGACGGCGGAGAGCTGCACATGGACATGTCGAAAGAGAACCGACTGGGTACGCCACACAAAATGATTTTAAACAAACTTAATTATTAAAACTGAAACTTTTAAGGATCTACATGCTTTTCTCCCTCTTTTCTTTGTTGAAAAACAACAAAAAGAAAATCTTTTATTTTAATCTTTATTTATATATATATACATTTATTTATATACATACATGTGTGTGTGTGTATATATATATATATATATATATATATATATATATATACACACACACATTTATTTATATATATATATATATATATATATATATATACATGAGCAGCATATACATATACAGGAAAAGAGAGGCAGGAGGAGGAGGAAAAGAGAGAGAGAGAGAGAGGAGAGAGAGGAAAGAGAGGAGGAGAGAGAGAGGAGGAGAAAGAGAGAGGAGAGACATATATATAGAGAGAGAGAGAGGAGGTGAGAGAGAGAGAGAGAGAGAGAGAGAGAGAGAGAGAGAGAGAAAGAGAAGGAGAGAGGAGAGAGAGAGAGAAGGAGAGAGAGAGAAAGAGAGAGGAGAGAGAGAGAGAAGGAGAGAGAGAGAGAGGAGAGAGAGAAAGAGAGAGAAAGAAAGAGAGAGAAGAAAGAGTGAAGGAGAGAGAAGGAGAGAGAGAGAGGAGAGAGAGA
>JACSYO010001320.1:40000-42324 GCA_016806645.1 Ophiodon elongatus | reverse complement strand
ATTGTTTACCATCTGATTGTTTACCGTCTGATTGTTTACCGTCTGATTGTTTACCCTCTGATTGTTTACCGTCTGATTGTTTACCGTCTGATTGTTTACCATCTGATTGTTTACCTTCTGATTGTTTACCATCTGATTGTTTACATTCTGATTGTTTACCATCTGATTGTTTACCGTCTGATTGTTTACCGTCTGATTGTTTACCCTCTGATTGTTTACCGTCTGATTGTTTACCGTCTGATTGTTTACCCTCTGATTGTTTACCGTCTGATTGTTTACCCTCTGATTGTTTACTGTCTGATTGTTTACCATCTGATTGTTTACCGTCTGATTGTTTACCCTCTGATTGTTTACCTTCTGATTGTTTACCGTCTGATTGTTTACCATCTGATTGTTTACCTTCTGATTGTTTACCGTCTGATTGTTTACCGTCTGATTGTTTACCCTCTGATTGTTTACCGTCTGATTGTTTACCCTCTGATTGTTTACCCTCTGATTGTTTACCCTCTGATTGTTTACCTTCTGATTGTTTACCCTCTGATTGTTTACCATCTGATTGTTTACGCTCTGATTGTTTACCCTCTGATTGTTTACCATCTGATTGTTTACCCTCTGATTGTTTACCTTCTGATTGTTTACATTCTGATTGTTTACCCTCTGATTGTTTACCCTCTGATTGTTTACCTTCTGATTGTTTACATTCTGATTGTTTACCCTCTGATTGTTTACCTTCTGATTGTTTACCCTCTGATTGTTTACCATCTGATTGTTTACCTTCTGATTGTTTACCGTCTGATTGTTTACCATCTGATTGTTTACCTTATGATTGTTTACCATCTGATTGTTTACATTCTGATTGTTTACCGTCTGATTGTTTACCGTCTGATTGTTTACCCTCTGATTGTTTACCGTCTGATTGTTTACCGTCTGATTGTTTACCCTCTGATTGTTTACCGTCTGATTGTTTACCCTCTGATTGTTTACTGTCTGATTGTTTACCATCTGATTGTTTACCGTCTGATTGTTTACCCTCTGATTGTTTACCTTCTGATTGTTTACCGTCTGATTGTTTACCATCTGATTGTTTACCTTCTGATTGTTTACCATCTGATTGTTTACCGTCTGATTGTTTACCTTCTGATTGTTTACCGTCTGATTGTTTACCTTCTGATTGTTTACCTTCTGATTGTTTACCGTCTGATTGTTTACCTTCTGATTGTTTACCGTCTGATTGTTTACCTTCTGATTGTTTACCATCTGATTGTTTACCTTCTGATTGTTTACCGTCTGATTGTTTACCGTCTGATTGTTTACCCTCTGATTGTTTACCGTCTGATTGTTTACTGTCTGATTGTTTACCATCTGATTGTTTACCTTCGATTGTTTTACGATCGATTGTTTACCATCTGATTGTTTACCTTCTGAATGTTTCATCGATTGTTTACCGTCTGATTGTTTGCAACTTCCTGATTGTTTACCTTCTGATTGTTACCGTCTGATTGTTTACCTTTGATTGTTTACCGTCTGATTCTTGCCGTCTGATTGTTTTACCCGTCATTCGTTGTTTTACCGTCTGATTGTTTACCTTCTGATTGTTTACCGTCTGATTGTTTACCTTCTGATTGTTTACCTTCTGATTGTTTACCATCTGATTGTTTACCTTCTGATTGTTTACCGTCTGATTGTTTACCGTCTGATTGTTTACCCTCTGATTGTTTACCGTCTGATTGTTTACCCTCTGATTGTTTACTGTCTGATTGTTTACCATCTGATTTACTGTCTGATTGTTTACCCTCTGATTGTTTACCTTCTGATTGTTTACCGTCTGATTGTTTACCATCTGATTGTTTACCTTCTGATTGTTTACCATCTGATTGTTTACCGTCTGATTGTTTACCTTCTGATTGTTTACCGTCTGATTGTTTACCTTCTGATTGTTTACCTTCTGATTGTTTACCGTCTGATTGTTTACCTTCTGATTGTTTACCTTCTGATTGTTTACCGTCTGATTGTTTACCTTCTGATTGTTTACCGTCTGATTGTTTACCGTCTGATTGTTTACCGTCTGATTGTTTACCGTCTGATTGTTTACCTTCTGATTGTTTACCGTCTGATTGTTTACCTTCTGATTTACTGTGTCTGATTGTTTTACCCTCTGATTGTTTACCTTCTGATTGTTTGCAGATCTGATTGTTTATGGAGTTGTTTACCCTTCAGTTCTGTTTTTACCCCGTCTGATTGTTTACCGTCTGATTGTTTACCTTCTGATTGTTTACCGTCTGATTGTTTACCTTCTGATTGTTTACCGTCTGATTGTTTACCGT
>JACSYO010001320.1:17500-22500 GCA_016806645.1 Ophiodon elongatus | reverse complement strand
AGAGGCGGAGTCTGTTTCTCTGGTGTCCGCGGTATCCGAGGGAGAGGAGCTGGGGCCTGAGGCACCAAAATCCACCATTCCGACCTCGCTCCTTTGTGAAGACCATCTCTCTGGGAGCCAGAGAACAGACATTGCTCAGTTGCAAGAGCAGTTTGCTGATGTGTTCTCCCTCCTGCCAAGTCGCACAAACCTCATAGAGCACCGAATTGAGACTCCTCCGGGGGTGGAGGTGCGGTCGCGACCCTACAGGTTACCTGAACACAAAAGAAAAGTGGTTCCGAGGGAATTGGCTGCCATGCTGGAGATGGGGGTAATAGAGTCCAACAGTGCCTGGTGTAGCCCCATCGTTCTTGTTGTAAAGAAGGATGGGTCTATACGGTTCTGTGTGGACTATCGCAGGGTGAACGACGTGTCACGTTTCAATGCGTACCCAATGCCCCGGGTCGACGAACTCCTGGACCGACTGGGCACTGCGCGTTTCTTTACGACGCTGGATTTAACCAAGAACTACTGGCAGATTCTTCTGTCGCCAGAGTCCAAGGAAAAGACGGCCTTCTCCACTCCGTTATGGTTTGTACCAATTCACCACGCTTCCCTTCGGGTTGTTCGGTGCCCCAGCCACTTTTCAACGCCTCATGGACCGGGTGCTGCGTCCGCACGCTGCATATGCTGCCGCCTACTTAGATGATGTAATCATCCACAGCACCACCTGGGCGGAGCATGTGCAGCGGGTGGGCGTGGTGCTGGAGTCCCTGAGGCAGGCGGGGCTCACTGCCAACCCGGGGAAGTGTGCAGTTGGACGGAGGGAGGTACGGTATCTGGGGTACCACTTGGGCGGCGGGCAGGTGCGCCCCCAGGTGGACAAGACCGCCGCCATCGCAGCCTGCCCGCGGCCCAAGACTAAAAAAGAGGTGAGGCGGTTCTTGGGGCTGGCGGGTTATTATAGACGGTTCATCCCGAGCTTCGCAGATCTGACCAGCCCCTTGACCGACCTGACCCGGAAAGGTGCCTCAGATCCGGTCCAGTGGACGGAGCAGTGCCAGTTGGTGTTTGAGAAGGTAAAACAGGCTCTCTGTGGGGAGCCACTCCTACATACACCTAACTTCGCTCTTCCCTTTACTCTGCAGACTGATGCCTCGAACAGAGGGCTGGGGGCCGTTTTGTCCCAGCAGGTTCGGGGGGTCGACCGCCCGGTCCTCTACATCAGCCGGAAGCTATCCGAGAGGGAGGCCAGGTACAGCACGGTAGAGAAGGAGTGCCTGGCCATCCGGTGGGCGGTCGACTCCCTGCGCTACTACCTCCTGGGACGCTCATTCACCCTCTGTTCGGACCACGACCCGCTCCAGTGGCTCCACCGCATGAAAGATACCAACGCCCGGATCACTCGGTGGTATCTGGCGTTACAGCCTTTTAATTTCAAGGTGGTCCATAGGCCGGGGGCGCAGATGGTTGTGGCCGACTTCCTCTCCCGCTCTCACATGGGGGAGTAGGTTAGGCCGGATGGCTCCCCGGCCTAAGTCGGGCGGTGGGGGTATGTGGTGGCGGGGGCGTGGTTGGGCTCAGCTGTAGAGGGGACGGAGTGTGGGAGTGGTTCAGGGAACGGGGCCGGAAGAGGTTTAATTAGCCTCAGCTGGTCTGGGTTTGGCTGATTGGGGTTGCTCCCCTATATAAACCCTAGTAGGGACTGAGGGAGGGGGAGAGAGCAGAGATACGAACTGCCTGAGCGAGCAGTCGAGAACAACCAAATAAAGGACATTGTGAAACGCTATCCCGCCTACAGAGTGTCTTTGTGCTGGGGGAAACTTACGGGTAACACGGTCTTGTTACAGACCTCTATCTGATCTCTGTGTGATCTCTGTGTGATCTCTATCTGATCTCTGTGTGACCTCTATCTGATCTCTGTCTGATCTCTATGTGATCTCTATCTGATCTCTGTCTGATCTCTATGTGATCTCTATGTGATCTCTATGTGACCTCTGTGTGATCTCTATCTGATCTCTATATGATCTCTGTGTGATCTCACCTTTACAGTATTTTATTGAAATAATTTTTATCTCTGCATTGTTTTCTGTTATTAATTTTTTTGTAAATGTGTTTTTATTACGAAGCTGACGAGACGTTAATTTAACTGTGAATGACAACACCTATAATAAATATATATAAATAATAATAAATATATATATTTATTATAATAAATAATCATCACAGAGCAAAATGTGACAGAAAACTGCAGAAATGTTTCATTTGTTTTGATTCTGTCAACTTCTGAATGTTTGTGTTTAGCCTGAAGGTGTGTGTGTGTGTGTGTGTGTGTGTGTGTGTGTGTGTGTGTGTGTGTGTGTGTGTGTGTGTGTGTGTGTGTGTGTGTGTGTGTGTGTGTGTGTGTGTGTGTGTGTGTGTGTAAATATCCAACAGAGGATTGAGACGTTTAGTTTCTGCTGAGGCGGCGAAGAGACAGTTAGTGAGAGATGTTCAAGCTTTTGTCTTTGTGTGTGTGTGTAGATTTCAGTTAAACTGCAGTAAGTTATTGAAGATGACGATTTAGTGAAACAAAAGAGACAATACATGTCCTTTTAAAACATGTATATAAATACTACAGTCTGAGTATTTACAATACATGTCCTTTTAAAACATGTATATAAATACTACAGTCTGAGTATTTACAATACATGTCCTTTTAAAACATGTATATAAATACTACAGTCTGAGTATTTACAATACATGTCCTTTTAAAACATGTATATAAATACTACAGTCTGAGTATTTACAATACATGTCCTTTTAAAACATGTATATAAATACTACAGTCTGAGTATTTACAATACATGTCCTTTTAAAACATGTATATAAATACTACAGTCTGAGTATTTACAATACATGTCCTTTTAAAACATGTATATAAATACTACAGTCTGAGTATTTACAATACATGTCCTTTTAAAACATGTATATAAATACTACATTTTACGAGCAATAATTTAGTCCTTTTTCTCTCGCTATACTTTCAAAGCTCAACGTTTACTCGTAGCAGAGTATTTGTACTGTGGTATTTCTACCTTTGCTTGAGTAAATGATCTGAGTACAGGTACTAGTACTAGTACACATCAGGTACTAACCCGATCCCGTCGGCTGCAGCAATAAAACCTGCTGCTTTGAGTCGGTCTCTATTTATTAAGAACTATTATTATATTTAACACAATATTCTTTATTGTGTCGCAGCTTTCATCAGGTTACCGTCTGGCTCCTGATTGGCTGAGAGGACGTTTACCTGCTGGAGGAAACACAGCCCGTCAGAAGGAGCTTTTCATGAATTCTTTATCAAATATCATATTTCCTCTCTCAGCAGCTCGTTGACCAATCGGCCAATCAGAGGCCTCCGTCACTCCGCCCTCCAACCCAGGGCTCAGGGCCCTCAGGGGCCTCCGTCTGTTTACACAGAACGGCTGTTATTGGTCATAATGCGTCACCATAGTAACTGTGTACTAACGGGTTCATTACAGTTATCTGTTTGCCTGTTTACATGTTTATATGTTTATATGTTTATATGATTACCTGTTTACCTGTTTATATGTTTGTATTTTTGTATGTTTATATGTTTACCTGTTTGTTTAAAACTGGAAAAGAAAATATTAAAAGTGAATTAAAAGTGAAGAGAAGGGAAGGGGAAGTGTGAGCGTGAGAGAGTGTGAGTGTGAGTGAGAGTGAGTGAGAGAGAGAGAGAGCGTAAACACAAACACACGGAGCTGTCAGGACTGATAGGGGCCCCTGGGGGCCTCGTGGTCCTAACGAGGCTGTTTGAAGACTAAAATAGACTCAAACCTCTTAACGGCTCCTCGTGTGTGTGTGAAGGTTTGTTCAGTGGTTGAAAGGGGACCGTGTGTGTGTGAAGGTTTGTTCAGTGGTTGAAAGGGGACCGTGTGTGTGTGTGATAAGCAGGACATCCTTTAATTATCTACATCCTTTCATTGCCTACGTCCTTTCATTACCTACGTCCTTTAATTACCTACGTCCTTTCATTAGCTACTTCCTTTCATTACCTACGTCCTTTTATTACCTACGTCCTTTAATTGCCTACGTCCTTTAATTGCCTACGTCCTTTCATTAGCTACTTCCTTTCATTACCTACGTCCTTTCATTACCTACATCCTTTAATTGCCTACGTCCTTTCATTAGCTACTTCCTTTCATTACCTACGTCCTTTCATTGCCTACGTCCTTTCATTAGCTACGTCCTTTCATTACCTACGTCCTTTCATTGCCTACGTCCTTTCATTGCCTACGTCCTTTCATTACCTACGTCCTTTCATTGCCTACGTCCTTTAATTACCTGCATCCTTTCATTGCCTACGTCCTTTCATTACCTACGTCCTTTCATTGCCTACATCCTTTAATTACCTACGTTCTTTACCTACTTCCTTTAATTACCTGCGTCCTTTAATTGCCTACGTCCTTTCATTACCTAAGTCCTTTCAATGCCTACGTCCTTTCATTGCCTACGTCCTTTAATTATCTACGTCCTTTCATTGCCTACATCTTTTCATTGCCTACGTCCTTTCGTTGCCTACTTCCTTTCGTTGCCTACTTCCTTTCATTGCCTACGTCCTTTAATTACCTACGTCCTTTAATTACCTACTTCCTTTCATTGCCTACGTCCTTTACTTACCTACGTCCTTTAATTACCCACTTCCTTTAATTACCTACGTCCTTTAATTACCTACTTCCTTTCATTACCTACGTCCTTTCATTACCTACGTCCTTTCATTATCTATGTTCTTTCATTGCCTACGTCCTTTCATTGCCTACGTCCTTTCATTATCTATGTTCTTTCATTGCCTACGTCCTTTCATTGCCTACGTCCTTTCATTACCTACGTCCTTTAATTACCTACGTCCTTTCATTAGCTACTTCCTTTCATTACCTACGTCCTTTCATTGCCTACGTCCTTTCATTGCCTACGTCCTTTAATTACCTACGTCCTTTCATTGCTTACGTCCTTTCATT
>JACSYO010001320.1:7500-10000 GCA_016806645.1 Ophiodon elongatus | reverse complement strand
TGTGTGTGTGTGTGTGTGTGTGTGTGTGTGTGTGTGTGTGTGTGTGTGTGTGTGTGTGTGTGTGTGTGTGTGGAGCAGTTTCCATTATCTGGCCCTCATCACCTCGTCTCCACCAAAGATCCTGACAGCTGACTGAACGCCAGCCTGTCAATCAAAACGTCCTTACACTCCTTTACCTGTCTGTCTGTCTGTCTCTCTGTCTGTGTCTCTGTCTGTCTACCTGTTTTTCTCTCTGTCTCTCTGTCTCTCTCTCTCTCTCTCTGTCTCTCTGGCTGTTGGACACTGTCCTCTGTCAGACAGACAGAGATGTAAATGGATGACTGTCAGTCTTCACCATCGGTCCTTCCCGACAGGAATACCAATCATCTTTGAGTGTGTGTGTGTGTGTGTGTGTGTGTGTGTGTGTGTGTGTGTGTGTGTGTGTGTGTGTGTGTGTGTGTGTGTGTGTGTGTGTGTGTGTGTGTGTGTGTGTGCGTGTCAGGGGAGTTGGAGCAGACAGTTGAATATCATCAGTATTCAGAGATGGACGACTCTTTCTCTGCAGTTATTTCCCTCAACAGCTCCCTGCCTGCCAACACACACACAGACACACACTGTAACACACACACACAGTGATGTCATTGGTATCCGTCATTAGACTCAACGAGCTGATTCAAAACATTTAAAGTTTTAGTTCAGAAAACATCTTATTTTTACCTTTAAGCTGTTTTATTGTCCTTTAAAAACAGGGTTGAACAAAGAAATGCAGTTATGAGTTTAGAAAACAAACAACAAACAACAACAGACAACAGAACCATGAACAGCTGGAGATGGAGCTTATGGAGATAATACATGTTATTCTCCTGGTCTCCATTAGGGGCATCACTGTTGTATTATCTCTATAATACATGTTATTCTCCTGGTGTCCACTAGGGGCATCACTACTGTATTAGGGAGATAATACATGTTGTTCTCCTGGTGTCCACTAGGGGCATCACTGTTGTATTATGAAGATAATACATGTTATTCTCCTGGTGTCCACTAGGGGCATCACTGTTGTATTATGGAATAATACATTTCTCCTGGTGTCCACTAGGCTACTGTATTATGGAGATAATACATGTTATTCTCCTGGTGTCCACTAGGGGCATCACTGTTGTATTATGGAGATAATACATGTTATTCTCCTGGTGTCCACTAGGGGCATCACTGTTGTATTATGGAGATAATACATGTTGTTCTCCTGGTGTCCACTAGGGGCATCACTACTGTATTAGGGAGATAATACATGTTATTCTCCTGGTGTCCACTAGGGGCATCGCTGCTGTATTATAGAGATAATACATGTTATTCTCCTGGTGTCCACTAGGGGCATTGCTGTTGTATTATGGAGATAATACATGTTATTCTCCTGGTGTCCACTAGGGGCATCGCTGCTGTATTATAGAGATAATACATGTTATTCTCCTGGTGTCCACTAGGGGCATCGCTGTTGTATTATGGAGATAATACATGTTATTCTCCTGGTGTCCACTAGGGGCATCACTGTTGTATTATGGAGATAATACATGTTATTCTCCTGGTGTCCACTAGGGGCATCACTGTTGTATTATGGAGATAATACATGTTATTCTCCTGGTGTCCACTAGGGGCATCACTGTTGTATTATGGAGATAAGACATGTTGTTCTCCTGGTGTCCACTAGGGGCATCACTACTGTATTAGGGAGATAATACATGTTGTTCTCCTGGTGTCCACTAGGGGCATCACTACTGTATTATGGAGATAATACATGTTATTCTCCTGGTGTCCACTAGGGGCATCGCTGTTGTATTATGGAGATAATACATGTTATTCTCCTGGTGTCCACTAGGGGCATCGCTGCTGTATTATAGAGATAATACATGTTATTCTCCTGGTGTCCACTAGGGGCATCACTGCTGTATTATGGAGATAATACATGTTATTCTCCTGGTGTCCACTAGGGGCATCACTGCTGTATTATGGAGATAATACATGTTATTCTCCTGGTGTCCACTAGGGGCATCACTGTTGTATTATGGAGATAATACATGTTATTCTCCTGGTGTCCACTAGGGGCATCACTGTTGTATTATGGAGATACATTCACACTCACATTCACACCTACGGGCAATTTACAGTCCAGTCAACCTGAGCTGCATGTCTTTGGACTGTGGGAGGAACCGGAGAACCTGGAGGGAACCCACACTGCCACGGAGAGAACATCCAAACTCCACATTGGAGGACCGCCCAGACCGAGTACCGAACCCGGAACCCCTCTTGCACCGTGCAGTCTCATGAAGGGATTTAATCTCAAAGTGATTTAATATCAAAGTGATTCAATCTCAAAGTGATTTATATCAAAGTGATTTAATCTCAAAGTGATTTAATCTCAAAGTGATTTAATCTCAAAGTGATTTAATATCAAAGTGATTTAATCTCAAAGTGATTTAATCTCAAAGTGATTTAATCTCAAAGTGATTTTATCTCAAAGTGATTT
>JACSYO010001319.1:0-17644 GCA_016806645.1 Ophiodon elongatus | reverse complement strand
TAGGACGTCCCCCGGTGGTTTACCCCAGGGGACCGTAGGTAAGAAGTGGACGTAGGACGTCCCCCGGTGGTTTACCCCAGGGGACCGTAGGTAAGACGTGGACGTAGGACGTCCCCCGGTGGTTTACCCCAGGGGACCGTAGGTAAGACGTGGACGTAGGACGTCCCCCGGTGGTTTACCCCAGGGGACCGTAGGTAAGAAGTGGACGTAGGACGTCCCCCGGTGGTTTACCCCAGGGGACCGTAGGTAAGAAGTGGACGTAGGACGTCCCCCGGTGGTTTACCCCAGGGGACCGTAGGTAAGAAGTGGACGTAGGACGTCCCCCGGTGGTTTACCCCAGGGGACCGTAGGTAAGAAGTGGACGTAGGACGTCCCCCGGTGGTTTACCCCAGGGGACCGTAGGTAAGAAGTGGACGTGACGTCCCCGTTTACCCCAGGGGACCGTAGGTAAGAAGTGGACGTAGGACGTCCCCCGGTGGTTTACCCCAGGGACCTGGTAAGAAGTGGACTAGACGTCCCCCGGTGGTTTACCCCAGGGACCGTAGGTAAGAAGTGGACGAGGACCCCCGTGCCCCGGGCCGCAGAGGAGGTGGCTGTAGGACGCCCCGGTGGTTTACCCCAGGGGACCGTAGGTAAGAAGTGACGTAGGACGTCCCCGGTGGTTTACCCCAGGGACCGAAAGAAGTGGACGTAGGACGCCCCCGGTGGTTTACCCCAGGGACCGTAGGTAAGACGTGGACGTAGGACGTCCCCCGGTGGTTTACCCCAGGGGACCGTAGGTAAGAAGTGGACGTAGGACGTCCCCCGGTGGTTTACCGCAGGGGACCGTAGGTAAGAAGTGGACGTAGGACGTCCCCCGGTGGTTTACCCCAGGGGACCGTAGGTAAGACGTGGACGTAGGACGTCCCCCGGTGGTTTACCCCAGGGGACCGTAGGTAAGAAGTGGACGTAGGACGTCCCCCGGTGGTTTACCCCAGGGGTTATAGTAATAATAATTTAGCTTGGTAGTCTGAATTCAACTTATACATATGCATCTGCCGCAGCACGGACACATTTAAATAAATAGAACAAATACACCGCAGTATTAAACAAAGCTGTTCATCTGTGAGGCTTGAGTCTGTCTTTGTGCTTTAAAGACTCCCCCATCTGCTTCTGTCCCCCTTAAGCCACTCTAAGGAAAAAGAAAGGTGGTAAGTCCCTGAAGGCATGTTTACGTTATGATGGTTGATTTATGTCACGTGACCTTCCTCAACACACCTCACTGAGGATCTCACTGCTCTTATTCTAGTATTTCTACAAGAATTTGATTTGACATTCAAACCAGACCCCGTTGTGTATTTGCATGATTTACAACGTTGTTATGACGACAGCTGTTCTGAACCTCGTCGTGTTGCACGTTTCGATGTTGTGTTGATGAACCGCAGATTATTGTTTCTTCTTCTCTCTGACTCGTTTTTTAGATATTGCACCGCGAAGATACAGAGTTGTCCCGTTTATTCACCCTTTATTAAAATGAGTTATTCCTAAACAGCAGCAAGCCTCGCATTATGTTATTATTATTATTATTGAGACCTATAATGAGGAATTACAGAACTCTTTACTCGTGTGCGTGTGTGTGCGTGTGTGTGTGTGTGTGTGTGTGTGTGTGTGTGTGTGTGTGTGTGTGTGTGTGTGTGTGAGAGAGAGAGAGAGAGAGAGAGAGAGAGAGTGTGTTTAAACGATATTTAAAAAAATGCTGTTCTTGTAACTTTGTTCATTTTACCAGATCTAAAAAGATTTGTTTCTGTGTGCTTTCTTTTTCCCTTCTGTGTCACAACAGCCTTTTGTATGTGTATATGTGTGTGTGTGTGTGTGTGTGTGTGTGTGTGTGTGTGTGTGTATATGTGTCTGTGTTGTTGGTTTCCAGGGCAACGTGTTGCACGTTGTCTGATGTGCTGTATAGCAGCAATTCGGGTGGGAGAGCGAGGAAATGTGCATTTTCTTCCTGTTTTGTGTGTCTGTGTGTGTGTGTGTGTGTGTGTGTGTGTGTGTGTGTGTGTGTGTGTGTGTGTGTGTGTGTGTGTGTGTGTGTGTGTGTGTGTGTGTGTGTGTCTGTGTGTCTGTGTGTGTCTGTCTGTGTGTGTGTGTGTCTGTGTGTGTGTGTGTCTGTGTGTCTGTGTGTGTCTGTGTGTGTCTGTCTGTCTGTGTGTGTGTGTGTGTGTGTGTGTGTGTGTGTGTGTGTGTGTCTGTGTGTGTCTGTGTGTGTTTCAGCTGTAACTTGTAGTTCAGGTCATTGATGCTCCTTTCCTCCCCCCTTTCCTCCCCCTCCCTCCTCTCCTGTGTGTAGATGCGCAGAAGAAGAGGATTGTTTTCCAAGTCACTCTAAGTAACCCTCTCATGCATGCAGCCAGACAGGGAGGCTAGGTCAGCTAGCATGTAGCTTCTTACTCTGCGACGGCATCATCACACCAGAGGGAAGTTCAGTTCTGACAAATTTGCCGTTGACCCTTTTCCACGTCGCCGGCTCGGAAAAACCACAACGAGCGACTGAGAAAGATAACGGCCAACTTGACAGAACCGTTGCTCATTTCACATGATGAGGCAACGACCCGAGAGTTGCTCATCTACATGATGAGGCAACGACCCGAGAGTTGCTCATCTACATGATGAGGCAACGACCCGAGAGTTGGTGATGCCGCTGAGTCGGCTGTTTGGGAAGAAGCTTGCACGGCTTGCAAGGCTGGACGCACCCGACCCATTTCATCAAAGTCCCCCTGTCCCCCCTGTCCCCCCCGTCCCTGTCCCCCCTGTCCCTGTCCCCCGTCCCTGTCCCCATGTCCCCCCGTCCCCTGTCCCTGTCCCCCCCGTCCCTGTCCCCCCTGTCCCTGTCCCCCCGTCCCCTGTCCCTGTCCCCCCGTCCCCTGTCCCCTGTCCCTGTCCCCCCTGTCCTCCCCCTCCCCAAAAAAAGAGAATAGTGTTTCCATTGTTTTACTTTTGTTCCCGTCTCCGTGTGGAGCCTCAGAGACGTCCCTGTCGCCCCTGTCCCCCCTGTGGAGCCTCAGAGACGTCCCTGTCGCCCCTGTCCCCCCTGTGGAGTCTCAGAGACGCCCCTGTCCCCCCTGTCCCCCCTGTGGAGCCTCAGAGACGTCCCTGTCGCCCCTGTCCCCCCTGTGGAGTCTCAGAGACGCCCCTGTCCCCCTTGTCCCCCCTGTGGAGTCTCAGAGACGCCCCTGTCCCCCTTGTCCCCCCTGTGGAGCCTCAGAGACGTCCCTGTCCCCCCTGTGGAGTCTCAGAGACGTCCCTGTCCCCCCTGTCCCCCCTGTGGAGTCTCAGAGACGCCCCTGTCCCCCTGTCCCCCTGTGGAGCCTCAGAGACGTCCCTGTCCCCCCTGTGGAGTCTCAGAGACGCCCCTGTCCCCCCTGTCCCCCCTGTCCCCCCTGTCCCCCCTGTGGAGCCTCAGAGACGCCCCTGTCCCCCCTGTGGAGTCTCAGAGACGTCCCTGTCCCCCCTGTCCCCCCTGTGGAGTCTCAGAGACGCCCCTTTCCCCCCTGTCCCCCCTGTGGAGTCTCAGAGACGCCCCTGTCCCCCCTGTCCCCCCTGTGGAGCCTCAGAGACGCCCCTGTCCCCCCTGTCCCCCCTGTGGCGCCTCAGAGACGTCCCTGTCCCCCCTGTGGAGTCTCAGAGACGCCCCTGTCCCCCCTGTGGAGTCTCAGAGACGCCCCTTTCCCCCCTGTCCCCCCTGTGGAGTCTCAGAGACGCCCCTTTCCCCCCTGTCCCCCCTGTGGAGCCTCAGAGACGCCCCTGTCCCCCCTGTCCCCCCTGTGGAGCCTCAGAGACACCCCTGTCCCCCCTGTCCCCCCTGTGGAGCCTCAGAGAGTCCCTGTCCCCCCTGTGGAGTCTCAGAGACGCCCCTGTCCCCCCTGTCCCCCCTGTGGAGCCTCAGAGACGCCCCTGTCCCCCCTGTCCCCCCTGTGGAGCCTCAGAGACTCCCCTGTCCCCCCTGTCCCCCCTGTGGAGCCTCAGAGACGCCCCTGTCCCCCCTGTCCCCCCTGTGGAGCCTCAGAGACGCCCCTGTCCCCCCTGTCCCCCCTGTGGAGTCTCAGAGACGCCCCTGTCCCCCCTGTGGAGTCTCAGAGACGCCCCTTTCCCCCCTGTCCCCCCTGTCCCCCCTGTGGAGTCTCAGAGACGCCCCTGTCCCCCCTGTCCCCCCTGTGCAGCCTCAGAGACGCCCCTGTCCCCCCTGTCCCCCCTGTGGAGCCTCAGAGACGCCCCTTTCCCCCCTGTGGAGTCTCAGAGATGCCCCTGTCCCCCCTGTGGAGCCTCAGAGACGCCCCTGTCCCCCCTGTGGAGTCTCAGAGATGCCCCTGTCCCCCCTGTGGAGTCTCAGAGACGCCCCTTTCCCCCCTGTCCCCCCTGTGGAGCCTCAGAGACGCCCCTGTCCCCCCCTGTCCCCCCTGTGGAGCCTCAGAGACGTCCCTGTCCCCCCTGTGGAGTCTCAGAGACGCCCCTGTCCCCCTGTGGAGTCTCAGAGACGCCCCTTTCCCCCCCCTCCCCTGTGGAGTCTCAGAGACGCCCTCCCCCCCTGTCCCCCTGTGGAGCCTCAGAGACGCCCCTGTCCCCCCTGTCCCCCTGTGGAGCCTCAGAGAGTCCCTGTCCCCCTGTGGAGTCTCAGAGACGCCCCTGTCCCCCTGCCCCCTGTGGAGCCCACAGACGCCCCTGTCCCCTGTCCCCCCTGTGGAGCCTCAGAGACTCCCCTGTCCCCCCTGTCCCCCCTGTGGAGCCTCAGAGACGCCCCTGTCCCCCCTGTCCCCCCTGTGGAGCCTCAGAGACGCCCCTGTCCCCCCTGTCCCCCCTGTGGAGCCTCAGAGACTCCCCTGTCCCCCCTGTCCCCCCTGTGGAGCCTCAGAGACGCCCCTGTCCCCCCTGTCCCCCCTGTGGAGCCTCAGAGACGCCCCTGTCCCCCCTGTCCCCCCTGTGGAGCCTCAGAGACGCCCCTGTCCCCCCTGTCCCCCCTGTGGAGCCTCAGAGACGCCCCTGTCCCCCCTGTCCCCCCTGTGGAGCCTCAGAGACGCCCTGTCCCCCCTGTCCCCCTGTGGAGCCTCAGAGACGCCCCTGTCCCCCCTGTCCCCCCTGTGGAGCCTCAGAGACGCCCCTGTCCCCCCTGTCCCCCCTGTGGAGCCTCAGAGACGCCCCTGTCCCCCCTGTCCCCCCTGTGGAGCCTCAGAGACGCCCCTGTCCCCCCTGTCCCCCCTGTGGAGCCTCAGAGACGCCCCTGTGGATGAGGAGCTTGCGTTTGGGCTTTTCAGTCCGGCTTTCTGCGTTTTCTCTGTTTCTTTGTCTTTGTCTCACGAATTCACGGCTCGCTTCGTCTTCCAGATAAAGTCGAGGAGATGACGCACGCCCAGAGGGCCTCGCCCGTCGACATGAAGATCGCCACCATCAAGCCACGCCCATCCAGTCGCTGCTTGGTTACGGCAGCTGACATTAATGTAGGCGTCACCTGAAAAACACACAAGAGAAACAGACATAAATAACTGTTACCTTCTAAGAATTATATTATTCATGACACAGTTCATACAGTATGTTATGGTGCTGCTTCTTGTTGGCTTTGATTGGATTATATTCATTTTAAATGTGTTTAGATGAGTTTTATTTTTGTCTTTATTGCACATGAATACAATTCTTATAATTGTGTTTTACAACTTATTTTGAACTGATAGATAAGTGAAACTAGATGCTGTTAGTCAGTCTCCACAGCCAGCAGAGAGCTGATGAACACTGAGTGTTGTTGGTTGTTTATCATTAACAAAGTTCTGGTTTGCAGTCCATGTATCATGGGGGGGTCGCAGTGGTGCCCCCCACTGTGCCGGGGGCCTTCCTGGGACTACCGGAGAAGGGTACTTTGAAGAAGCAAAAGTCCATAGGTATGGTGTGTGTGTGTGTGTGTGTGTGTGTGTGTGTGTGTGTGTGTGTGTGTGTGTGTGTGTGTGTGTGTGTGTGTGTGTGTGTGTGTGTGTGAGAGACAGATGATTTTAATCATTTTTGAAAATACCACTTTATGGCACCAAGACCTTGAGGAACACCAGAGTAAAGCCATGCTGTGATTTGGAATCTAAAAACTTTTCACATTTGGAGATTTAGGTAAGAAATGCATTTTTAGGCGATTGGATGGCGAGCTCTTCTTGTTGTGGAAACGGCTCGGAAACCCCCTCATTCTCAACCTAATTAAGAAAGCAATACATCCTTTGAATGCTCTCGGTCTGCAGTTTGTGGTTGTAAAGTTTCATGAGACTGTGATTATTTTAGAGGTCACAACAGGTCATTTTATACAGTGACGTCAATGTGAAATGGCTACTATTGGGACTAACAACATTACACATGAATACTGATAATAATTGGGCTCATTGGATCCAAGTTTTTCCCGTCACGCCCAATTTATACAATTCCTAGGCTGTTTTGGGACCCCAGTATGCAGAAATATTCAAATACACAATTTTTAGAATAGGCGATAAAAACACAATCATACTGCACGCAAAAAAACTGTTTGGGTTTCGCCCCAAACTACATGGGATCATCATAAAGTGGGTCTGTCTGTAAAGGGGAGACTCTTAGGTACCAACAGAAGCCATTTTCATTCACATATTTTGAGCTGAAAGGTCAACGAACCCCTCTGAATATGGCCATGCCATGAGTGTTACTACCCAACATGCTTGCTACAGCCTCTGAAAGACAGTAAAGTCAGTCAAGGACCCAATTGGCTGTTTTGAATAGATTTAAATTAAGCATTCTGCCTTTGATATAAAGGTTTATTATTTGCCCTTATTTCCGTTTAAAGATTACATTTGATGGTGTTGGATGTATGGTAAAATTAACTCACCAGTTAATTCCCCCTTGCCTCAGCAAACGTCTGCAAATAGTCTGCAATTTTTTTTTTATCTTTCTGGCCTCGCACAAATCACAGGACCCTCCTGCTGGGGTAAATAAAGGTTTAAGAAAGAGCTTACATCTATAAATGAGACATTTGCAGTGTAAAGAGGAAGCCATGCTGGAAATAAATAATAGGGGTGTCTCAACCAGGTCCTCACATCATTTTTCTTTCTGCTCCATTTCTCCAAGGTACAACGGAGGATGAGAAACAGGGATTCCTCACACCTCCTCTACTCAAGTTTGCCCGCAGCCTCTCTATGCCCGACACCTCAGAGGACATCCCTCCACCCCCAGCCATTTCACCCCCTTCGCCACCCGACTACAACTCTGGCCCTACGCCCAAGGGCTACGGCACCACGCGACCCAGCTTCATCCAGAACTCACCCAATGCAGTGAAGACCATTAGCCGAACCACAGACGTCGGTACGTTAAGGCGTGGCTATTTCCGCCAGAGCTCAGAGCAGTTCGAGAGCACGCGCACTCGAGGGCGCACACCGGTGCCGGAGAACCCTTACTCCGAGGTGGGCAATAAGACACTGTATGTGCCAGCCAAACCAGCTCGAAGGAAGGGCATGCTAGTAAAGCAGCCCAATGTTGAGGACAGTCCTGAGAAAACGTGTCGCATGCCAGCAAACCCCTCGGGTGCGGTTTCCATGCCCACTACGCCCATAGAACGAACATGCTCCTCCATCCCCATTCCCACCATCATCGTCAAGGAGCCCTCCACCAGCAGCAGTGGCAAGAGCAGCCAGGGTAGCAGTATGGAGATTGAGCCCACCACCCCTGAACACCCACCTCTCACGCCCACTGCTTGTGGATTGCGTCCTGAAGACCCTATGTCTCTTAGCAACCCCTTTGCGGCAGCTATTGCCGGGGCAGTACGGGACCGGGAGAAGAGGCTAGAGGCAAAAAAGCACTCAATTGCCTTCCAGTCAATAGACATGGGAGATGATGACTTCAGCAGTCCCACACCAACCCCTCGGCTACGCCAGTCAAAGTCCATCGATGAAGGCATGTTCAGTAGCGACGAGCGGCTTCGAAGGATATTGGGTCCCCCTCCCTCAGCACAGCTTGGGCCACCTGTTGGGGGCGGTAGTGGCAACATGACAGATTTCAACACCCCTGAGCCCACAGTGGTACGGGAGCCTCTAAACACCAGAACAGGCCAGTGTCCCAACCTGGACAGTCCCGTTAGTCTCCCAGCCACTCCTCCTAAGAGCCACTACAGGGCCAACGGGACCTACCTCCACCCTGTCACCGGCAAGCCCTTGGATCCTAATTCTCCACTCGCTCTGGCCCTGGCAGCTCGTGACCGAGCGATGAAGGAGCAACAAAGCCATCCTCAGAATCAGTCACCAAATCCTCCTCAGGTTCAGCAAACGCCCAAGCACGAAGCCCAGTCCCTCCCAATTCAGCCAAGCCACAAACCAGACCTCAACCAACCTCTGTTTATTGACACCAAACTGCGCTCCGGGATCGAGACAAGTTTTGCCGCAATCTCCACGGCAACCATGGGGCGGCCTGGCCGAGGCGGTCTTCGGAGGCAGATGACAGAGCAGAAGTATGAGTCTGATGGGGCGCGGGAAGAGCGGCAGCATCAGGCAGTCGAGGAGAGGAAAAGTGCACCGGCGGATGTGGCAGACACATCGCAACCCAAGTCAGCAGGGTTGCTGATGGTCCACACCAGCAACGAAGCAAGCAACAAGGTGAACAACCAAGAGGTGGAGGGGCAGGACAGCAACAGGCCATCTGAACTGAAGGACCCCAATCAACCCGAGCCTCTCAACGCTACAACTCTGTCCGCCAATCCCCAGCTAACCACATCTCAGAGGAGGAGCATTACCGTGGGCGAGTCCATGGAAGAACCAGTAAAGCTGCCCTTCCGCATCCCCCCTCCCCCTCTCGCCTCAGTTGACATTGACGAGGATTTTGACTTCACAGAGCCCCTTCCCCCACCGCTGGAGTTTGCCAACAGTATTGACATTCCTGATGACCAGGCCAGTGCCATTGCAGAGATGCTTCAACAACAGAGACGGAATGGGGGACCCGCTCTTCCACCATACCACGCTCACGCCCCACCACCTGTCATGGAACACAAACGGGTGGCAAACAACATGCCCCCCTCATATCCTCCTCCCCCACCAGACTCAGAGTCAGGGGTGGGTGACTCGGGCATCGAGGAGGTAGACAGCCGCAGTAGCGGGGATCCTCAGCATATGGACACCACCAGCACCGTCTCCAGCATCTCCACCCTGTCGTCAGAGGGAGGCTTCTGCGACAGCGCTCTGGAGAGCATCTACGCCACCGCAGACGGACATGCCTTCCTGGTGGATCGGCCCCCTGTGCCACCCAAACCCAAGGGCAAGTCCGTCATCAACAGGACGTCTCTTTATCACGACGCTCTCATTGAAGAGCCCCCGGAGTCCTATGGGTCACCGCCTCAGGCCCCTCCCCCTCCCCCTTCGTCCTCTGAACCTCCTAGGACTCCCACTCAAAGGACATCCAAGCTGTGGGGCGATCAGCCCCCGGAGCTACGCAGCCCTCCATCCACACCGGACAACAAGAACACCGTCATCACCGAGCTGAGCTCCATTCTGCAGCAAATGAATCGCGACAGGCCACCCAAGCCAGGAGACAGCCTTGACTCCCCGACGGGGACCAGGGGAGGCTTCGGAACGAGGTGCGTGATAAGTCAGTCCCTCATGGCTCTGGGTTTCCGAATTCATTTTTACTCAAATGTTCTTATTTTTATGTGAATAATCCCTCGTACTTTAGTCCCAGATCTTCCCTCATCTTTTACTTGTATTGATTATTCATTTTAATGGTCAGTAACTTGTATAAGAACCTCATTCTCGTATGGGTTAAGTATACCTTTTACAGTCCATAGTGGTTTCATGGCGGATTGCCTATTGCAGTATTTGCATATAGCGGTGATGTAGTGGTGCCTGAATGATACTGTATGTTTTGTGCAAAGTGGAGCTGGGTTTATTTTGCTCCTTTGGGAGAAGTCAGGAGTTTTATTACAGGGTTGGTTCACCAGAGATGCAACGAAACATGTTCTCACTTACTCGTTGACATATCTTGCCGATATGCAGATAGCTTGGGTTTCGTTTCCCCTGATTTGATGATATCACAAAGGGACTGATCCACCACATGCTCATCGAGCTCACGCTTCAGGATTTTTTATTAAGTCTTGTAGATTATAGCGTCTTGAGTTGTGTGTGACGTGTATGTAAAGGTATGTAATGTGAAGGGTTTTATAGAAGGATAGTCAACCCAAGGTTCTTCAGAGGCTTCATATTGTTGAGGAATGCACTCTTATACATCTTTATATACTGTACATATATCACAAAATTTTGGTGATCATGGGTCTTTGTATAGGGATCTGATAATGCCAAACCTGACAACCTCACTGTTACAGAAAGACTTCGAGAGGCGGTGTTAAGTCACTGCACCCTCCTGCTGTTCGCCAATAAATAGTTCCATCATGTAGCTCCCTCCAAAAGGACTTGATTATTTCTGGTCACAATATTTGGTAGAAGAGAATAGTGTTGAAACAAGCTTTTAATGTGGTAGAAGTCTTAAGTTTGTGAGGTCTGTGTATCCTGATCCATGGACATCCAACTGTACAATCCACTGTTTATAGAGTAGCACACGTGCAGACATCACTCAGCTCATACTCTCGCTTTCTATTTGTTTGACATTTATTTATCTAAAGTGACTTTTTACTTGGAGGGAAGCACAGAGGACCACTATAGGGCAGTGCATATGGAGGCAAAGCCTGTTTACGTGTTGATAGGTGGGATTAAGAGATGGTGCATGTGATATAACAAGATCGATTTCCTGCATAGCCATGTTTTAGATCATTCAGGGCAAGCAGGAGTCACATTTCGCAGTAACTTGGACAGCCCTTTGATGGACCCTGCACCTGAACCAGCGCAGCTCGGGGTTTTTTAAACTCTCCTCTCTATGAGAGGGAAATAAAAAGCACGATAAATAATTCACCACTCACATGCATTTTATATGAACGGTCCCATCGCTCATCAGGTGTGGAGCGCAGAAGGAAAGAGTTGATTCCTCTGGGCGATTGTGCCAACGGTCGTGAGATCAACACAGGGACGTCCGTTTGTGATAATTACAGCTTGATGCCCGGCAGCTGCTTCGGTCCGGTCTTGAGCTCCCTCCTTCACGCCACACACTATCGTGTTATCCTCATTTTCCTCCTCTGTAGTTCAAAATCATGTCTGTTGACCTTTACACCTTTACTCATTTCATTTTCAGCCCCCGCCTCTCCATCTTCATCTCCATTTTCTCCAGTCTCCTGTAGTTCCTTCACCTCTTCTTTCTTCATGCCCTCTGTGTCTCCCGTCTCCACAGGTAGGTTCCATGTCACACCAAAGCCCTGTTTCCATTTTTTATCCATCGCCTCCATGCTACGTGGTCTTTTGGTTACGAAGTTGTCTTGTTGGTGTCAGCCTGTCCGTCTGTGTGTCGGCATATTCTTGTGAACACGGCCACTCAAATAGAAATGACATACTTGAACTATGTGCTGCTCCTGTCAAGTAGATGACAGAAGATTTGCAGCATGAAGTTAAATACTAGTGAGGAAAAAATGGAAACTCCTGCAGCTCGTTTCAGTATTTCATGGATTTAAGGACCATTTATTGCCATTATGCAACACAATGAAATTCAGTTGTAGGTCGTTTGTGACACAACAAACACATGATGAACAAACAGAAACAGTAGTACATTCCTGGAGTGCATATTTTTAATTTGCATCATCAGGAATATAAACAGCAGCAACAAAACAATTCTCTGTTCAGATAAAATGGCCGACAACTTAACATTAATAATTAAAAATGAGAAGAAAAAAAACATTTTTCATCATCTCTGACTGTGTTTGAGCCCCAGCATCATGATGTAAACATAGAGTCCTGATCTCTGTCCTGCTGTCCAACCCTCAAGTGCAGCTTGATCCTGGACCCCGATGGATCCAGGTCTCAGTGCAGATGTCGGCTCAACAGTCACCAACCTCCCACTGCTTTCATCCATCTTATTTAACTGTGACCGGGCATCAGACAGCCAGGACCATGCTGGGTAGTGGAGTAGCCTCAGGACCTAGCTAGGTTAGCTTAGCTTCCATCTCTCCTCTCTGGGGCGGGTTGGTGGCGTTTGGTCCGGCAGGTCTGTCCGGTCGGTCGGGGGGAGGAGATCGTCTCAAAGCCATTTTCGTACCTTCCTTTTGGACCCATGGTTAAGATGTGGCTCCTGGTTGCTACGCTTTCATAGAGGTTGACGCCCAGAAACGTCCCAGAAAGAAAGAGGACTGGGATACAGATCCCAACACACATTTCTAGTGGATCAGAAGCGACGATGAAGAGGGATCTTTTTTGTAACAGCCTACTTATTGTGCCTTTAAGATAATACTGTATGACACTAGATATGACACTAAGATAGGCGTGGTGTCAGAGTTGCAGAATGAATGAGCTCAGTTAATGACTTTGTTACCTCTGCAGTATGTTTAACATCACAGTTATTATGGTGTGACGTCTTTCCCGGTTCTTCTGCCATTTTGGTGAAAAAGTTGCTTTGCGTGTAAAGTGGAGAGTTTCTGTGAGTATCTTTATGATTCTAAGGTATCAGGTGAACGGAGCTGGCAGCCTCTCAAAGTAAACTGTTTACTCCCCCCAAGCCATGCATTTGAACTGATTTGTTTTGCACATGTAGTTTTTATGACTTCTGGAAAGCAGAGATTTTTATGGGTTCGATTGTTGCCGTCTGGTGTCGGATGGAGTTTTAAACTCTCGTGTGTCGCCGGGTCTCCGATTATCTGCCTCCGTGCTCAGACGGGGTCTTTCCTGTCACACTACTTTGTCTTGTTGAGAGGGTGGCCCTTCACGAAGCCGTAGATAAGGACCCACCTCGTCAGAGGCCCCGTGGAGGGGTGATGGGGGGGGTCCTGCTTCTCTGACTGTCAAACAGATGGCAACAGAAGATGGCCTAGATTCACACATGCTCCTCCATCTCTTTCCCTCTCGACCTCCATCCTCTTTGCTCTTCCTCACTATGTTGAAATCAGCCTCAGCACCAGTGGACATTTGTGGAGGTTTTTATATAAATATATATATGTATATATATATATATATATATATATATATATATATATATATATATATATATATACACACATATATATATATATATATATATGTATGTGTGTATATACACACATATATATATATATATATATATAATTTTTTCGTCCCTGTCTCTTAGCCTCCCAGATTAAATGTGCGTTGGTTGTGCCTGTGGACGAAAGGGTTGCCAGGCAACCAGCTGATGAGAGCAGCCTTGAGGCCTGTGGTGATGTCAGTCTGAGTCAGGGGAGGGGTGTGTGTGTGTGTGTGTGTGTGTGTGTGTGTGTGTGTGTGTGTGTGTGTGTGTGTGTGTGATCGAGCAAGAGGCCAACATCATCTCACGCAAGTCACGTGCAGCTTTAGTAGGCCACCGTTATGTAACACCGGCACAGCCGAGTCAGTCTCTATCTGTGCGTGCGTGCGTGCGTGCGTGCGTGCGTGCGTGCGTGCGTGCGTGCGTGCGTGCGTGCGTGCGAGCGTGTTTTCAGGCTTCTATAAATACATGCAGCGTTGTGCATGCACCTCCAGTGAGTGCGACCCTGAATGCGTGCTGAGAGAAGCAGGGAGTCGTCATGTGATGTGGGCGTGGCCATGGCGAGGTCTCCCCCACAGATATCAATAGCTCTGCATCACTCGGCTCAGCTGACAGAGAGCGAGCTCGGTGATTCGCTGACATGAAGCCGGCGAGGGGCACGTGCTAACGTTACTTAGTAACTTTGTGCGTGTGCATGTGCGTGTGTGTGTTGGGGGGGTTGACTACGTGAGTTCTTCGTCGTTCTTGACTGTAACTTCCACAGAACTCCCTCAGCTCAAAGCTCTGTGAGACGACTTTTAAATGAACCTTTAAAATGTCTGAAAATAGTGAAAAATAGGCTCAAATTAATCTAGTCTAGGCTCTAGTCTAGGCTCTAGGCTCTAGTCTAGTCTCTAGGCTCTAGTCTAGGCTCTAGGCTAGTCTCTAGCCTCTAGTCTAGTCTCTAGTCTAGGCTCTAGTCTAGGCTCTAGTCTAGTCTCTAGGCTCTAGTCTAGGCTCTAGTCTCTAGTCTCTAGTCTAGGCTCTAGTCTAGGCTCTAGGCTCTAGTCTAGGCTCTAGGCTAGTCTCTAGCCTCTAGTCTAGTCTCTAGTCTAGGCTCTAGTCTAGGCTCTAGGCTCTAGTCTAGTCTCTAGGCTCTAGTCTCTAGTCTCTAGTCTAGGCTCTAGTCTAGGCTCTAGGCTCTAGTCTAGTCTCTAGGCTCTAGTCTAGGCTCTAGTCTCTAGTCTCTAGTCTCTAGTCTAGGCTCTAGTCTAGGCTCTAGGCTCTAGTCTAGTCTCTAGGCTCTAGTCTAGGCTCTAGTCTCTAGTCTCTAGTCTAGGCTCTAGTCTAGGCTCTAGGCTCTAGTCTAGTCTCTAGGCTCTAGTCTAGGCTCTAGGCTAGTCTCTAGCCTCTAGTCTAGTCTCTAGTCTAGGCTCTAGTCTAGGCTCTAGTCTAGTCTCTAGGCTCTAGTCTAGGCTCTAGTCTCTAGTCTCTAGTCTAGGCTCTAGTCTAGGCTCTAGGCTCTAGTCTAGGCTCTAGGCTAGTCTCTAGCCTCTAGTCTAGTCTCTAGTCTAGGCTCTAGGCTCTAGTCTAGTCTCTAGGCTCTAGTCTAGGCTCTAGGCTAGTCTCTAGTCTAGGCTCTAGGCTCTAGTCTAGTCTCTAGGCTCTAGTCTAGGCTCTAGGCTAGTCTCTAGCCTCTAGTCTAGTCTCTAGTCTAGGCTCTAGTCTAGGCTCTAAGGCTCTAGTCTAGGCTCTAGCCTCTAGGCTCTAGCCTCTAGTCTAGGCTCTAGTCTAGGCTCTAGTCTCTAGGCTCTAGTCCCTAGTCTACGCTCTAGTCTAGGCTCTAGGCTCTAGTCTAGTCTCTAGTCCCTAGTCTAGGCTCTAGTCCCTAGTCTACGCTCTAGTCTAGGCTCTAGGCTCTAGCCTCTAGTCTAGTCTCTAGGCTCTAGTCCCTAGTCTAGGCTCTAGTCTAGGCTCTAAGGCTCTAGTCTAGGCTCTAGCCTCTAGTCTAGGCTCTAGTCTAGGCTCTAGTCTAGGCTCTAAGGCTCTAGTCTAGGCTCTAGCCTCTAGGCTCTAGCCTCTAGTCTAGGCTCTAGTCTAGGCTCTAGTCTCTAGGCTCTAGTCCCTAGTCTACGCTCTAGTCTAGGCTCTAGGCTCTAGTCTAGTCTCTAGTCCCTAGTCTAGGCTCTAGTCCCTAGTCTACGCTCTAGTCTAGGCTCTAGCCTCTAGTCTAGTCTCTAGGCTCTAGTCCCTAGTCTAGGCTCTAGTCTAGGCTCTAAGGCTCTAGTCTAGGCTCTAGCCTCTAGTCTAGGCTCTAGTCTCTAGGCTCTAGTCTCTAGGCTCTAGTCCCTAGTCTAGGCTCTAGTCTAGGCTCTAAGGCTCTAGTCTAGGCTCTAGCCTCTAGTCTAGGCTCTAGTCTAGGCTCTAGTCTCTAGGCTCTAGTCCCTAGTCTACGCTCTAGTCTAGGCTCTAGTCTCTAGTCTAGTCTCTAGTCCCTAGTCTAGGCTCTAGTCCCTAGTCTACGCTCTAGTCTAGGCTCTAGGCTCTAGTCTCTAGTCTAGGCTCTGAACTCATGTTTCCTTGCGTCCTCGGGTTAGAAGTCCATGAATCCTCAACCAGGTCGATCCAGTCTTCATCGCCATGTTTCTTCAGGTTGGAGTTCACGAGCTCACGAGCAACAAATTCACGTTCAGTATCCGAATGATGTTGCTGCAGTGACGGCAATGTCTTTGCAACTATTGGAAATCTCTCATCGGATGAAGACTGACTAGGGATCCATGTATCTCACCATCTCTGGATTCTTTAACTAACTTTAGCTTCTAATCCATTGTTTATTATATTTACAGTATGGTACACATGACAATAAATATACTGCAATAGTAAAACAAATCAAGTTTTTTTTATTTAGATTCTGTTACTTGTGTTACTTATGGAGACCAGAGAGGGTTAGGGTTACCAGAGTCAGGGTTAGGGTTAGGGTTACCAGAGTCAGGGTTAGGGTTACCAGAGTCAGGGTTAGGGTTACCAGAGTCAGGGTTAGGGTTAGGGTTACCAGAGTCAGGGTTAGGGTTACCAGAGTCAGGGTTAGGGTTATGGTTACCAGTGTCAGAGTCAGGGTTAGGGTTAGGGTTACCAGAGTCAGGGTTAGGGTTACCAGAGTCAGGGTTAGGGTTACCAGAATGTGGTGGTTAAGAAAGGCACCAGAGCCAGGCTGGGTCAGGGTTAGGCTACCCGAGCTGAGGATTAGGGTTACCAGAATCAGGCTAGGTTACCAGAGCCAGGGCCAAGGCCGAGCAGTGCTGTGCTCCAGAGTTAGGGTTAGGGTTTCTATCAGGGTAAGGGTTACCAGAGTCAGGGTTACCAGAGTCAGGGTTAGGGTTAGGGTTACCAGAGTCAGGGTTATGGTTACCAGAGTCAGGGTCAGGGTTACCAGAGTCAGAGTCAGGATTAGGGTTACCAGAGTCAGGGTCAGGGTTACCAGAGTCAGGGTTAGGGTTACCAGAGTCAGGGTTAGGGTTAGGGTTACCAGAGTCAGGGTTAGGGTTATGGTTACCAGAGTCAGGGTTAGGGTTAGGGTTACCAGAGTCAGGGTCAGGGTTACCAGAGTCAGTGTTAGGGTTACCAGAGTCAGGGTCAGCATTACCAGAGTCAGGGTTAGGGTTAGGGTTACCAGAGTCAGGGTTAGGGTTACCAGAGTCAGGGTTAGGGTTATGGTTACCAGAGTCAGGGTTAGGGTTAGGGTTACCAGAGTCAGGGTTAGGGTTAGGGTTACTACCAGAGTCAGGGTTAGGGTTACCAGAATCAGGGTTAGACACAACAAACCAACACCAACAACAAACAGGTTAGGGTTACCAGAGTCAGAGTCAGGGTTAGGGTTAGGGTTACCAGAGTCAGGGTTAGGGTTAACAGAGTCAGGGTTAGGGTTAGGGTTAGGGTTAGGGTTACCAGAGTCAGGGTTAGGGTCAGGGTTACCAGAGTCAGGGTTAGGGTTAGGGTTAGGGTTACCCGAGTCAGGATTAGGGTTACCAGAATCAGGGTTAGGGTTACCAGAGTCAGGGTCAGGGTTACCAGAGCCAGGGTTAGGGTTTCCAGAGTTAGGGTTAGGGTTTCTAGAGTCAGGGTAAGGGTTACCAGAGTCAGGGTTACCAGAGTCAGGGTTAGGGTTAGGGTTACCAGAGTCAGGGTTATGGTTACCAGAGTCAGGGTCAGGGTTACCAGAGTCAGAGTCAGGATTAGGGTTACCAGAGTCAGGGTCAGGGTTACCAGAGTCAGGGTTAGGGTTACCAGAGTCAGGGTTAGGGTTAGGGTTACCAGAGTCAGGGTTAGGGTTATGGTTACCAGAGTCAGGGTTAGGGTTAGGGTTACCAGAGTCAGGGTCAGGGTTACCAGAGTCAGTGTTAGGGTTACCAGAGTCAGGGTCAGCATTACCAGAGTCAGGGTTAGGGTTAGGGTTACCAGAGTCAGGGTTAGGGTTACCAGAGTCAGGGTTAGGTTTAGGGTTACCAGAGTCAGGGTTAGGGTTATGGTTACCAGAGTCAGGGTTAGGGTTAGGGTTACCAGAGTCAGGGTTAGGGTTACCAGAGTCAGG
>JACSYO010001318.1:132500-181656 GCA_016806645.1 Ophiodon elongatus | reverse complement strand
GTTAGAGTCCAGCAGAATCTAAATGATCAGAACAATACAAACACCCAGCGCCCTCGTGTGGCTCAGCAGTGAACTGCAGAGAGGAAAGTTAAATCAAAGACAATGGAGACATTCTGACAATTTATTTGGCGACACGAATAAAATGTCCCACCGGAGGGTCCCGACCGCTAGCTGTTTCCCCCCGTTTCCACTCTTTATGCTAAGCTAATGCTAACCGTCTGTTAGCTTCCCGTTTACTGTACCGACTGACCGTTTGCTCTCTCGTGTCTCAGGGTAAAGAAAATGACGTCCAGCCGCCGGCATCACCTGAAGGTGAGCACTCCTCCTCCTCCTCCTCCTCCTCCTCCTCTTCCTCCTCCTCCTCCTCCTCCTCCTCCTCTTCCTCCTCCTCCTCCTCCTCCTCTTCCTCCTCCTCCTCCTCCTCCCCTTCCTCCTCCTCCTCTTCCTCCTCCTCCTCCTCCTCCTCCTCCTCACTCTTCCTCTGCCTCCTCCTCTCATATATCTCCTCCTCCTCCTCCTCCTCCCCTTACTCCTCCCTCCCCTCCCCCTCCTCCTCCCCTTCCTCCTCCTCCTCCTCCTCCTCCTCTTCCTCCTCCTCCTCCTCCCCTTCCTCCTCCTCCTCCTCTTCCTCCTCTTCCTCCTCCTCCCCTTTCTCCTCCCCCTCCTCCTCCCCTTCCTCCTCCTCCTCCTCTTCCTCCTCCTCCTCCTCCCCTTTCTCCTCCCCCTCCTCCTCCCCTTTCTCCTCCTCCTCTTCTTCCTCCTCTTCTTCCTCCTCTTCCTCCTCCTCCCCTTTCTCCTCCTCCTCCTCTTCTTCCTCCTCTTCCTCCTCCCCTTCCTCCTCCTCCTCCTCTTCCTCCTCCCTCCTCCTCCTCCTCTTCCCTCCTCTTGCCTCCCTCCCTCCTCCTTCTCCTCCTCCTTCTCCTCCTCCTCCTCTTCCTCCTCCTCCTCCCCTCCTCCTCCTCCTCCTCCTCCTCCTCCTCCTCCTCCTCCTCCTCCTCCTCCTCCTTCTCCTCCTCCTCCTCCTCCTCCTCCTCCTCCTCCTCCTCGCTGACGTCCCCGTTAGAGTTTCTGTGGAGCTTTGCGTGGACCTTCTAACAATGTGCTCGCTCTCCTCTCCTCCCTCAGAGCGTGATGCTGCAGATCGCCGCCACCTGGATCGAGCAGGAGAAGATCGCCTTGGTAACGGCGAAGGAGACGTACATGTCCGAGAACTGTCCCACCCCCGACCTGAACGGGGATCTGGCCGCCCTCATGGTGAGACCCGGAATACTCAGTATGAGTACTAATACCACACTGTAAGAATACTGAGTACTAATACCACACTGTAAGAATACTGAGTACTAATACCACACTGTAAGAATACTGAGTACTAATACCACACTGTGAGAATACTGAGTACTAATACCACACTGTGAGAATACTGAGTACTAATACCACACTGTGAGAATACTGAGTACTAATACCACACTGTGAGAATACTGAGTACTAATACCACACTGTGAGAATACTGAGTACTAATACCACACTGTGAGAATATTGAGTACTAATACCACACTGTAAGAATATTGAGTACTAATACCACACTGTAAGAATACTGAGTACTAATACCACACTGTAAGAATACTGAGTCACAGTATGAGTACTAATACCACACTGTAAGAATACTGAGTCACAGTATAAGTACTAATACCACACTGTAGGAATACTCTGTTACACTAAAAGTACTAAAACCATCCTCTACAAATACTCTGTTACATTAAAAGTACTAATACTACGTTGTACAAATACTCTGAAGCAGAAAAAGTACTAATACCACACTGCAAGAATACTCTGTTATAGTAAAAATGCTATGTTACTGCAAAAGTACTAATACCAAACTGTACAAATACTCTGTTACAGTAAGTGCTAATACTAAACTGTACAAATATAATTTTGCAGGATTAAAGACTGATAAATATTGTTTAAGTATAATTAAAAAATAATAAAAGTCGTATAATTATATTATATGATATTATATAATGATATGAGGCAGTAACAGTAGTATACAAAGTATCTTAAATTGGCTCCACGTTGACAAACTACAACATTAAAATCCTCTTACCTGTAGTCGGAAGTGATAACAACAATATAATAAAATTTAATATCGTAATATAACTCTGTGAAAGGAGCCATTCTGCACAATGAGTACGTTTACTTTTGTACATTTGGCTGATAATACTTGTGTTCTTTTACTCAGTAACATGTTAAATGAAGGACTTACACGAGTAGTATTTTTAGACTGTGGTATTACTACTTCTACTGACGTAAAGGATTTGAGTATTTCCTCTACCAATGCAAAATAAAGTATCATATTCATGATATTCACGATCTTTGTTTGTAAAATCTTCACTTAAAAACATCAGAAAAAGGAAGTAGAAACAGGGAAGTAAAGTTGTCACTGTGTTTGAAACACATTTTCCTTTGTTTTGTGTATCAACAGGAACTCTGTAAGAAGATTGCGCAGGCCATCGACAAGATCGACGACGAGAGGTACGACGCCGAGTCCAAGGTCGGCAAGAGCGACTTAGAGGTGAGACACGCAATGAGCTGATGTTCTCAGGGGAGTCCTGTTGTCACCGTCCAGTTTTGAGATGGAATTTTTCAGCCAAAGGGGTGAATTATCGAAAAATACCTGAAAATCTAAATATCTATATAAACTTGAGGAGCAGCCTCCTTGTCCAACCAAGATGGCGACGGACAAAAACCAAGATGGCTGACGGACAAAAACCAAGATGGCTGACGGACAAAAACCAAGATGGCTGACAGACAAAAACCAAGATGGTTGACGGACAAAAACAAAACGACAAAAACCAAGATGGTTGACGGACAAAAACCAAGATGGTTGACGGACAAAAACCAAGATGGTTGACGGACAAAAACCAAGATGGCGACGGACAAAAACCAAGATGGTTGAGAGACAAAAACCAAGATGGCGACAGACAAAAACCAAGATGGCTGACGGACAAAAACCAAGATGGCTGACGGACAAAAACCAAGATGGCTGACAGACAAAAACCAAGATGGTTGACGGACAAAAACCAAGATGGTTGACGGACAAAAACCAAGATGGTTGACGGACAAAAACCAAGATGGTTGACGGACAAAAACCAAGATGGCGACGGACAAAAACCAAGATGGTTGAGAGACAAAAACCAAGATGGCGACAGACAAAAACCAAGAGGGCGTCGGACAAAAACCAAGATGGTTGATGGACAAAAACCAAGATGGTTGATGGACAAAAACCAAGATGGTTGAGAGACAAAAACCAAGATGGTTGACGGACAAAAACCAAGATGGTGACGGACAAAAACCAAGATGGTGACGGACAAAAACCAAGATGGTGACGGACAAAAACCAAGATGGTGACGGACAAAAACCAAGATGGCGACGGACAAAAAACGTGCCGAGCAGCACCAAAGTCGATATTTGACAAGTTTGGAGTGAGAACCGGTTGCAATAAATAGATACCCAAAATCCAAAATATACACAATGCCATAAATATAAGCAAAGACAATAGTAAACAACATATATTGCTGCTCTTAATTGGTGTATTTTGCATCTTGGATTCAGTGTATTTATGCATTTCTTTGGGTCTCATGAAAATGAATTCACGCTCGTCGGGACCACGTTTTTGACTTGTATTCTAACGTTATAGTAGTTGTAGCTTAAGGACGTTAGCATGTTTCCTAGTGACGTCTTTGTACTCAATGAGAACAAATCCTGTCGTGTTCAGTCAACAAAATCAGCTGCTTTATGGACATTAAATAGTTCTTTTCAGCAAACGTTGTATATTCAGTATCAGAAGTCACTTTTATGTGTAAACTGTTTCACACGTCTGGACCAACGCATGATGTTTTTTCTGCCTCCAGATCGACGATCTGAAGCTGAAGGTGGTGGAGCTGGCCGGAGTGAAGAAGCCGGCCCTGAAGAAGGTCCGCATGTCGGCCGACGCCATGCTGCAGGCTCTGCTGGGGGGGAAGCACAAGGTGACCATGGACCTGAGGGCCAACCTGAAGCAGGTCAAGAAGGAGGTCAAAGAGGAGGTGAGGAATCATACAGGAGTCGGGAGAAGATTCACTCTTCTTCAACATGAAAGCATCATGTGTCAGCTGATGGTAACGTTTAGGTGTTACGGTGAGAATCATGCAGCTTGACTGAGATGTTTCTTCTTTCGAAAGAGTTTTTCCTGATTCAGTTTGTTCCAGGTTTGCTCGGCGATGGAAGAAGTAATCAGACTTTAGTACACGTAGCAAAACCACAATGTAGGAATACTCCATAACAAGTACAGGTTCTGCATCCAGGGTCCACAAAATGTAGCAAAGTAAAAGAACTCATTGTGTGGTAAAATGTCTCCTGTGACATTATTAGATTATTAAAACTGATACTGAATCAGTGACTACGTTTACATGCACCAAATATTACATTTTTTGCCATTATTCCAAATAAGACAAGCTGTTTATGTGGCTAATAAAAAAAGAATATTACCATAATAATCCCATTGACATGAAGGTGTAAAAATTCTGATTAGCGTAAACGGTGGAGAACACACATTTCTTCAACCACCTTCTTGAAAAGTTTGGCGTTGCAATTTGTGTGCATATCCAAAAACCTGTTGATATCCAAGTCCTTCTGACTAGAAATGAGGGCTTTTCTTTTGGAAATGCATCTCTGCAAACTATTGGCTTGTTGGCTTGTGTTCAACACACAGAGCTGACTGTAAACAGTGTTGCAAACTGCAAACTTCCTGATCTTTTATTAAACCTAACTAAGTATTTCATCTTTTATTGAACCTTAATAAGTATTTCATCATCTTTATTAAACCTAACTAAGTATTTCATCATCTTTATTAAACCTAACTAAGTATTTCGTCATCTTTATTAAACCTAACTAAGTATTTCATCTTTTATTAAACCTAAATAAGTATTTCATCATCTTTATTAAACCTAACTAAGTATTTCATCATCTTTATTAAACCTAACTCAGTATTTCATCTTCTTTATTAAACCTAACTCAGTATTTCATCATCTTTATTAAACCTAACTAAGTATTTCATCATCTTTATTAAACCTAACTAAGTATTTCATCATCTTTATTAAACCTAACTAAGTATTTCATCATCTTTATTAAACCTAACTCAGTATTTCATCTTCTTTATTAAACCTAACTAAGTATTTCATCTTTATTAAACCTAACTCAGTATTTCATCATCTTTATTAAACCTAACTCAGTATTTCATCATCTTTATTAAACCTAACTAAGTATTTCATCATCTTTATTAAACCTAACTAAGTATTTCATCATCTTTATTAAACCTAACTAAGTATTTCATCATCTTTATTAAACCTAACTAAGTATTTCATCATCTTTATTAAACCTAACTAAGTATTTCATCATCTTTATTAAACCTAACTCAGTATTTCATCATCTTTATTAAACCTAACTCAGTATTTCATCATCTTTATTAAACCTAACTCAGTATTTCATCATCTTTATTAAACCTAACTAAGTATTTCATCATCTTTATTAAACCTAACTAAGTATTTCATCATCTTTATTAAACCTAACTAAGTATTTCATCATCTTTATTAAACCTAACTAAGTATTTCATCATCTTTATTAAACCTAACTAAGTATTTCATCATCTTTATTAAACCTAACTAAGTAGTTTCCTGTGAAGACAGAAGTTTATTTTGAAAAGACTGGATTTATGTACAAATTGTAAATTGACACTTGTTGCTGTACTTTCGTAGAAAAATGCCCAAAAAATGAGCAGTAACTTTTTGTAAGATATATGAAATGTTGTATGAGGATACGTTGGCATGACCCGTGTTAAATTCTGACTATTGTCTTATTTGGAATAAAAGTGGAATATCAGTGTGCATGTAAACAAAGTCAATGTTACTGTTGTGTTTGCTCCAGTGGAGCTACTTTTAACTACTTCATATACAGTCAGATACTTTAGTTTAATTGGATAGAAGAAGAAGAAACTATGGTCTGATACACAAATCAGTTTTTAGTTTTCAAACTTTTCTCTAATCTTTGCTTTCTTTTGAAATATTGTCCTTTTCTTTGTATGTCAAGTACAATATTTGCCTCTGAAATGTAGCAGAGGAGAAGTATAACGTAGTAGAAAATGGACATGAGTAAAGTATTGTAAAGTGTAAAGTAAAGTGATTGTTTTTATACTTTAGTGAATGAAAGGAAACCATCGGCTGCCTGGAAAGAGTTAAAAACACAAAACACCGTGAACAAAAACGAGTGATTTCATAGAAACGGGTTAAAACACAAAATGGCCGACTCCTGGTAACGTCGTTGATGTCTCTGTGTCTGCAGTCGACAGAGGGCGCGGGCGACTGGCGTAAGAACATCGAGGATAAGGCCGACAGGAAGAAGATGTTCGAGACTTCCTAGAAACCCTCCTGCGGTGGCGAGGCCGCCGGCGGGGAGACGTCTCCGTCTGAAAGTGTCTTTCTCTTCCAGCACGGGGACGACAGCTAAGACACTTTTTGTTGTTGTTGTTGTTTTTGTGGTTGTTTTTGTGATACCGAGAGACTGAGCTGAGACGAAATGACGTCGACGTGTACGCAGTTAAAATGTCTGACAGAAAAACATCTTTTCAAAAATGTACAGGTTTCCATGTAGTCGTTAGAAATAAATGTTTGGAAATAAGGATTCATTTGTCTGTTACGTTTATCCGCCGAGGAATCGCTCTTCATTTGGTTTGACACCAAACCCAAACTTATATTTAAATATTTTACACGTTGCAAACCTTTGGTCGTTAGATGTGGTTGAAAGCTTAAGAAATAAATCTAGTAATTGGACTTTAAGTGTAGTTCTTTTTTGTCTTTTTATCTGCAGAGGTAGAAATAAAACAATTGATCAAATAATCAAATAGTCAACGAAATATTTCTCAGGACATCTTAAGAATTATAAATTAATTAATTTTAATTATTTAATTAAGTGAATAAATGCCAATGGTATAAATAAAATAGTGGTAATAGTGGTAAAATAAAAGTCTTTTTTTATATTTATCTCAATATATATATATATGTGTACACATAAATAATATTTTTCACAGCACATATCTCTGTTTTCTGTCATTGAGCTCTAAAAGTCTTTCATGCAAGTTGTTTTTTTACAAAACAAATCTTTTCAAAATAGTTTAAGAATTAGTTTGACTTTGAGGAAACATTTTGGGAATTATGTTAATTTGATGTCTTTCTGAGTGAGTGATGGATGGATTTAAAATTTCACATGTGCTTATCTTAGATTAGCGTAGCTTAGCTTAGCTTAGCATAAAGATTGGGAGCAGGGAGAAAGCTGAATAACTAACATGTTGTGTTTTGTTTCAAAACAGAATTGATGGTTTTTGAGGAAGTTGCGTGCTTTTGACAGAATAGTTCTTTGGAAAGAAACTTCTGCACTATAATCTGCCAAAAAAACACTAGGCCCCTCGGGCTTATCTGCGGTTATTCATTAATCAGTTTTTAATCACAAATTAATAAAAAAAAAGAAAATATATATATATTTTTTTTATATTTAAAAAAATGGGCTAAAATAATATATAAGCCAGTTGTAGATGCTCCAAACACAACTCAAACAAAAACTACATGAACAACCAAATATTAATATTAATATTTCGCCAGCTTTATGACTCATGAGTTAGTTAGCTTTGTGCTAAAAACAAACACGGTAGTTCCCTAGAACGCAGACAATCCACAGATTCACAAGATTCAAATCTCTCTACCACACAGCATCAGCGCGATATCAGACAACAAAGCCAAGCATCAAAAACATATTTTGCGAGCAATTGTGGAAAGATTTGATTTACCAGAGAAGGCACGTGGCTACATTCCCATTTTATTATTTATTTCCGCATTGCTAAATGTTGACGTACTTCCTGTAATTTGCATAAAATCATTTCTGGCTGGTTTAGTGTCAGATTACCGTCGTGGGGTGGGAGAGAATCTCAGCGAATCGGAGCGAGTGTTTTTCCGAGGACTGCGCCTTGCTGACTCTAATTGGCTAACAGTGCTGTCAGTCTCATTTCGGCCGGTGTGCCTTTATTCTATAGGCTCTGAGGGTTAAAGGGAGGGCCCGCCCCCTGTGGCTCATTCTGCATGTGAAAATCAGAGCTCCCTGGTTTTGGGAAGAGAAATATGTTTTTTATGGGGATTTCAGAGCAAAAAACATTATGTTGGTTGGGCATTGTGTATGTTACTGCTGTATATGGATGTATTGAACATCAGTAGTGAAAAAATAAGTGAAATATATAGTTTGGTAGAGCAGAAAATTTTAATTGCAATTATTATGCAAAATCCTTATTTTGCAGACCTACTAAAAACTCTTTCATTTTTCTCTGCTTCACTTTATCAAAGTCTCTGTGCAGAGAGAGTGTTCACATATTGTGATATGATATAAAATAAGTTTAAACCTGCAACTGCATTATTCTAAAGTGATGATCATCCTGAAAGTGCTTCTTTTCTTTTAGGCGAACCTGAAATCTTTAATTTTTTCTGTTTTCCATCTTCATCTTCTTTTAACCAGTAACATATATACTGATATATACAGATCTACAAATACCCCAGAGTTATTACCATTATAATAACACCAACATTATTCAAATAGACCTTGTGGTTGCAAAGTTGTACTCTTTTTAGTATGGGCATGCTTTTTTCGTGCGGCGGCCTCAAAAATAGGTTTGTTTTTCCATAAATTTCTTGAAACACGATAAAATGAAGGAATATTTACATTTGATGTGACGGCCCAGCGGTTAAAAAAAAGTAACTTTCTTATTTGACCCAAAACTTTAATTAAGATCTTTAATTAAACCTAACCGAGTAGTTTTGTTGCCTTAACTTAAACGTAATTGAGAATTTGCTTTCGCCGCGAGGGGGAGGGGGGGAGGGGGGGGGGGGGGTCAAAATGTTGATATGAAAAGTATTTTTGGTTCAGAAACGGGGAGAGTCAGAAGCGTACAGCGACGGGGTTGTTAAGGATTTAGTTAAAGTACCTGAACGTCTCTCTCTACAGCCGAGGGTTGTTCATTCTGTACAAACATGGCGGTGCATCAAAAACACTGATTATGTTTATTATATTTCTTCTAATCGATGCCCTTGAATGCGACACGCTGGCCCTTTAAGGGATATTTTCAGGTGGATATCAGAAAGATGTTTTTGTTTTTCTAGTTCTGGTTCCAAGAACCCCGGAGGTTACATAGGGCCGCCCCCCCGACTCCCTTGTGTGAATCTGCATCTTGAAGCTTGAAGTGGACTCACAGGGGGGGTGGGGTGGGGGGGTGTTTGAGGAGCGGGGCTGGGTCTGGTGTATTTCAGGAGCTCGTCGGCCCATTGGTCTGCCCGGGAATCCATTTCCATAAAGAGGATCTGAGCGTTTCGCTGAGACATCGCAACCCACCATATAAACCCTTTTCCTCTTTTCACTGTATGAGTTTGGCAGAGTCTCCTTTTCATCCACAAGTGTGTCGTGGTTCTCTTCTTCTTCCTCCTCTCCATAGGTGAGAAATGTTTCATTTGGTCTCTGTTCTTCTGAGCTTCTCTGAGAAGCAGCATCTTTTTAGCCAGACATCAACAACCAGACCGCGTTTCTAAAAAAGCCTGTTTTAAGAGGTGGAGATCGTAGTTGGTTTCTCCACCTTTGACCCTTCCTGACATCCTGGACTCGCTTTCTGCGTGTTTGCTGCAGACGGCTGACCTTTTCCTGACAGATATGAATTTATGGGACCGTTCAGCTGCACTGCGTCGTGTTTTATGGTCCTGAAGCTGCTCGAAAGTCAAGTCTTAAAAACGGTGGCACTCAGACGGCTAAAATACCAACTTGTCATTATGTTGAATGAATTATTGTTGAAACGTTATTCTATAAAAAGGATTTGGAGTGAGACGAATATCACGAGAGAGAATTAGACGGAACATCTTTTTGAATTAGAGCAAATTCATTTGTTTGAATCGCGGATTTAAATTTTTATTTGCTTTTTTGTTTTCCGTGGGATGTGAAAATGTTATTTTAAAGCTTGTTGGTTGTATTTCACGACAACAGTTGGTCGTTAATTTTAAATGAATTGCTCTTTAATAGAGATTATTAATCATGGTTAATAAGTATATGTATTTATCTGCAGGATTGAGCAGCTGGTTGTTTATCATTTCTCAGACGTTATTTCTTTAATTTTTATTGTCAAATTTAAGTTAAAAGAAACTCAGAAAAAATGTAAACTGTGTAACTTTTAAAGGTGGTAAAACCATTTAAAGTATTTAAGAGAGTCTTCAACGTGAAGGAGATCGTTACAGCTGATTTAGAGTTCTAACATTCAGAGCAACTTAAAGGTGTCGGAGATGAACTTAAGTTAACAATATTCCGCCAGAGAATTTCTTTAAATTACCTCTTCACCCGATCCGGTGGTGGAGACGGAGACGGGACATCGGACCCCGACCCTCCCAGTTTAGTTCAGTCGACGTCGCTGCTCTTCAGCTGTGGTTTGGGATCACGTTACGGCTCAAATATTCCCGACATCCATCGGAGCGGCAGAACATGCTGATCTCAGAGAACCTCACCCCGACATCCCCATCTGAGACCTACGGAGGTCAGCAGGGGTCAAACGGAGCCTCGCTCACCGTCTTCTCTCGTGTCTCCCTGCAGGTTGTGAACCGTAAAGAAACGCCAAGATGTCTGAGTGAGTCTGAACCGCATCCTCTCTGATCGGATCCCCGGGTCCAGAGCAGGTTTACGAGCACAGATTGTTTTCAGGAAATAGCTGTAAAACAAACAAACAAACAAACAAACAAACAAACAAACAAACAAACAAACAAAGCCATTTTAGTAGAAGGTTTGCTGTTTTATTCATGAAATCACAACAGAAATCTGCCTTATTTCAAAATTCTGACTCAAAATACATTAAAGTACTTGAAGTGGACAAACATTTATAGATTTAGGTCTTTTTTTCTTCCATAATTCGTCTTCGTTCAGACTAGAGGAAATTAAAACATTTATTTTATTACTTTGTTTATTTACATCTGTAGATTTTTGCAAAATTCACCATAAGATAATGCCTCATTTGCATATTTAAACATAACATTTCATAAAACTTGTAATACAATAACTCCTCCTCTTAATGTGAGTGATGAGCTGGTGAAGTTTCATGGTGATATCTACTCATTAATGTTTTGACCCTCTTCACCTGTAGAGTCTTCTTCATGTCTGTAATTTAACTAAACATCTCTTTAATAAATGAGTTTGTTCTCAGACTCTGATCCAGAAATCTCCACTTCAGTAGCTCTTACATCACCAAACTTTACTCTTTACTTCTGGAAGAGATTCTGGAGCTTTCTACAGAGGGGTTTGTTCACACGGCACTCAGAGCCTCATTTATACACATTTATTAATATAAACATGGAGGAAATATTTTGTTATGACTGCTGACAGTGTTTTCTGATTCATGGAGTGAAACAAAGAGAAATCTATAATGTAAAAACCTTTAACTCTAATATGTCAACAAAATGAAACAATAATTTTGAACCTGGCTTTTATCCAGTGTTCACATTTATGTTCTGGAAATGTATGAAAATTACCACAAATTTAATAAGATAATGTCTAGTTTGTACTTTTAAACACCAATTTTAAAAAAATCCCGGTACAATTAATAATTGTGTTTAATGTAAGGAATCAACTGGAGAGGTTTCATGGTGATAGCTGGTCATGAATATTGATTTACGCCCATTCACATTAAGTTTGATATTTAAACAATATCAAATGATCTCATCAGCAAGATGCACACGTTCACTTGTTCTAAGAAAAGTATGATGATGATGATGATGATGATGATGATGGTGATGATGATGATGATGGTGATGATGATGATGATGGTGATGTATGATGATGATGATGATGATGATGATGGTGATGATGATGATGATGATGATGATGATGGTGATGATGATGATGATGGTGATGATGATGATGATGGATGATGATGATGGTGATGATGATGATGATGATGATGATGATGATGATGGTGATGATGATGATGATGATGATGATGATGATGATGATGATGATGATAATCTGACTTCCTCCCAAACAGCAAAAAGATGAATTCCAGCCGCAGGCATCACCTGAAGGTAACTTAAAAAGTCTGCATTTATGTATCGGGGCATTTCTTACATCCTGTTTTTAATTTAAACGATGACACGATGACACGATGACCTCATGACCTCATGACCTCATGACCTCGTGACCTCGTGACCTCATGACCTCATGACCTCGTGACCTCGTGACCTCATGACCTCATGACCTCATGACCTCGTGACCTCGTGACCTCATGACCTCGTGACCTCGTGCTCCCTGCAGAGTCTGATCCTGGGCATCGCTCAGAAGTGGCTGGACCAGGAGAAGAAGGAGGACGTGGCGGCGAAGGAGGCGTACATGGCCGAGCACTGCCCCTCCCCCACGATGAGCGGCGACCAGAACGCCATGATGGTGAGAGGCCGCGGACGCCCTCGTCGCCACGGAGACGCCGTCTCCGAGGAACAGACAGCAACCAAAAAACATAGAAATAAAAGTGCATTCAAAATGTTACCGACAGTTTAAACGTATGAGCATCAAAATATACGAAACCAAAAGTAAAAGTACTTATGATGCAGAAGGAACCCACTCAGGGTGTTATTTATATTAAATACATATTATTTAAATATTATTATTGATGCATTAATGTAAGCACACGGTCGAGTTATTTATAATACTTCATATATTGTTTTTATTTAATTTAATTTATGGGAATGCATAGCATTTTTAAGCTGTACTTTTACGTGTGAAAAAAAATCGAACTAAAAAAGTAACTAAGACTGTCAGATACACGTAGTACAGTAAAAAGTACAATATGTACCTCTGAGATGTAGTACAGTAAAAAGTACAATATGTACCTCTGAGATGTAGTACAGTAAAAAGTACAATATGTACCTCTGAGATGTAGTACAGTAGAAAGTACAATATGTACCTCTGAGATGTAGTACAGTAGAAAGTACAATATGTACCTCTGAGATGTAGTACAGTAGAAAGTACAATATGTACCTCTGAGATGTAGTACAGTAAAAAGTACAATATGTACCTCTGAGATGTAGTACTGGGGAAGTAGAAAGTGGCAAAAAATGGAAATACTCAAGTAAAGGAACTCAAATACAACGTGTACATGTGTGTAACATGAGGCCTGTGTGTACATGTGTGTACATGTGTGTACATGTGTGTACATGTGTGTACATGTGTGTAACATGAGGCCTGTGTGTACATGTGTACATGTACATGTGTACATGTGTGTAACATACCAAAACAACAACAAACAACCTGTGTGTACATGTGTGTACATGTGTGTACATGTGTGTAACATGAGGCCTGTGTGTACATGTGTGTACATGTGTGTACATGTGTGTACATGTGTGTACATGTGTGTAACATGAGGCCTGTGTGTACATGTGTGTACATGTGTGTACATGTGTGTACATGTGTGTACATGTGTGTAACATGAGGCCTGTGTGTACATGTGTGTACATGTGTGTACATGTGTGTACATGTGTGTACATGTGTGTAACATGAGGCCTGTGTGTGCAACAGGAAACCTGTAAGAAGTTGAACGCCCTGATCGAGAGGATCGACGAGGAGAGGTACGACATCGAGTCCAAAGTGCAGAAGGCCGATAAAGAGGTGAATCGCCATGACTACGACCTTTAAAGCAACTTTATTCACATTTAGTGTGCCATAAAAATAAATACATATATTTAAAGAGGAATAAATGAAAGAGTTAATAACTAAATACAAAATGGAAATACGTAGAGAACTATTTAAAAGAATAAAAACATGAGGAAATAGAAATATAAATAGCAAAAGAAATAGCAATTATGAGTGTATTTATTTTATTATATTAAATCTTTTATTTACGTCTGTATGTATTCATTATATATATTTTGAAAATATACAACTTATTTCTTATTTGCATTTAAATTAATAGTTTTTCTTTGGATATTTATTTATTTTGTATAATACAAACTTTTCTGCATTTAAATCTCTGTTTTTTATTCATTTATTTTTGTATAATACAATTTATTTATTTTTTAACCCTTTACTTTTACTTGTTCTTTTCCCTATTTATTTTGCTTTTATCTATATTTATTGCTATTGCGTAAAGTGCCAAACTTTACTTATTTATATTATACTGTCATTTAAATAAAATACAAAAAGAATTGAAAATAAATGAAATTACGTATGATTATTCTTTCATTTATTTTTATTTTTCTTGATACTTCAACATTTATTTAACTATTATTTTACCGATTCATTATTTTCATGGCAATCCTATGAATCCATACAGTTATATTATATTCCCATAATAACATGCTGTTTGCTACTTATGTGGCATTTGTTATGTCAACGGATTCATAGATGTTATTCCGCTGGCCTCTGAGAGCTGGTTTATTCCGTTTAAGCCTTTCTGACCTCTGACCTGTGACCTGTGACCTCTGACCTCCTCAGATTGAGGACCTGAGGATCAAAGTGGTGGACCTGAGAGGAGTGAAGAAGCCGGCCCTGAGGAAGGTCCGCATGTCGGCCGACACCATGCTGAAGGCTCTGCTGGGCTCCAAGCACACGGTCAACATGGACCTGAGGGCCAACCTGAAGCAGGTCAAGAAGGAGGTCAAGGAGGAGGTGAGCTACGCACTTATTACACGATATTACAATATTTAATCACTGCAGGCATCATTCAGTATTCTGATGCTTTAGTACAGGAAAAGTACTCAGATAATACTGCATTACATAATGGGGAACATGTAGTTTAAGTATTAAAAGTATAAAAAGTAAATATGTTATGTCATTAGATAATAATAATGATAATAATTACTATTATCATTATTGTTATTATTGTTATTGTTATTCTATTGGCTGGGGTGGTGCTCATTTTGAACTATTAACTAATGATTATTCTCATTATGGATTAATCTGCTGATTATTTTAGTCCAAACCTCAACAATATTACTAAAATATTAACGGTATTAACTTCATACAAAGGACAGACAAATTAGAAACATTATTACCATAATAAAGTTATTTCAGATTTACTTTACTGTGTCCGATTAAATTCAAATGTTTTTGTCCAAAGTCAGAATAAAAAAGAAAATAGATGTGTCTGAAAAAATATGACTTTTGAATCTGATTTACTAGATTTAGTTACTGTAAGTTAAACATGCGTCTGTATTATGGAAGATAATATAAATATTAGATAAAACGCTGTATTGGCGAGTATGTAGTGATGCAGGCCGAAACAAAACACAGAGCCGGTGGAAGGGGGCCAAGAACAAAGAATTAAGTATTGAAGTTGTAAATTTACACCAAAAACTTGACATTTTTATAATTATTTTATAAAATTTTCATAAAAGTTTTATAAAATTTTCATAAAATTTTTATAAAATGTTCATAAAATTTTTATAAAATGTTCATACATTTTTTATAAAATTTTCATAAATTTTTTATAAAATGTTCAGAAAATGTTTATAAAGTTTTTATAAAATTTTCATAAAATGTTCATAACATTTTTATAAAATCTTTTATAATTTTTTTACAAAGATTTTATTCATTTTTACAAAACTTGCAAAACCGCCAGCTGCCGTCTTAATGTCGTGTTCACATGTTTTGGACACAAATGAGACTGAAACACTTCTTATTGTGTGAGAAATGACACAAAAGCAGAAGTTGGAATGAAAACAGTTTTCTGAATACAATAAAGTCAAAATCTTCAACACTTGAAAACAAACTTGATTCTGATTGAAATAACTTTTAATAATAATAATAATAATAATTCATCTTCCTCCTCTGCAGCCGACAGAAGCCGCTGGCGACTGGCGTAAGAACATCGAGGACAAGGCCGACAGGAAGAAGATGTTCGAGACCGCCTAAAGACGCAAAGTCTTCGTGTTTATGAACTCCACGTGTCTTAATAGTTATGAGTGTTATTAGAAGGAGCAGCTGAGCTAGTCTGAGGAGTCGCTCTGCGTTGGAGGATTTATCTTTATGTCTGTTTGTCTGGACGGAGGCGGGAGGAGGAGGCTCACGCACCAACACACAACACCAAGTCTTAAACTCCACACATTCATATGAAACATTCACACCAATATGAAACATGTTGAAGAGAAACAATAAACTCAAATGTGGAAGAAAAGACGTTTTCGTGTCTTTATTTGTATTGTTTTGATCTCCCTTAATATAGAAATGTTTTATCCGACTCCAAAGATAAAGTCTCGATAATTTGTCGTAATGTAAAATAATATTGTCATAATTTACTTTCTCTTATAATACAAACACAAAAGTCTTAAACATGAATTACTGGATTTTTTCAAATTAATTCATTATTTTTTTGTATTATGATTTGTCGACACATTATATACAATTTAAACATATTTATCACTTCAGAGGAAAAAAAGCACAATTTTAATAATTAATTAACTCACTGATCAAATTTAATTATTCTATATTTCTTATTATTATTCTTTGATTCTATGATACAGTCATCAATTCTGTGAAGAATAAATAACTAATTTTTTTTAAAGTTGAAAGTTGTACAAGGGCGTAATTTGACTTCCATACTGTTGAAATAGAAAAAAAATGACATGAAGAGAAATGGCAGTGAAGAGATAGAATTATTAATATTTCTATTAGTGTCGGTATGTAAACTACCAACAAAACAACTCTTTTATTCCTCATTAGTAATGATGATGATGATGATGATGATGATGATGATGATGATGATGATGATGATGGTGATGATGATGATGATGATGATGATGATGGTGATGATGATGATGATGATGATGATGATGATGATGATGATGATGATGATGATGATGATGATGATGATGATGATGGTGATGATGATAGTGATGATGATGGTGATGATGATGATGATGTGGTTGTGGTGATGATGTATGTGTGTATGATGATGTGTGTGTGTGATATTAATGATGGTGATGATTAATGGTGTATGATTGATGAATATGATATTGATGATGGTGATAGTGATGATGATGATGGTGATGATGATGGGTATTGATGTTGGTGGTGTGTTTGGTGATGATGATGGTGTGATGATATTGATGATGATGATGATGGTGATGGTGATGATGGTGATGATGATGATGATGGTGATGATGCTGATGGTGATGATGGTGGTGATGATGATGATGATGATGATGATGATGATGGTGATGATGATGATGATGATGATGATGATGATGATGGTGATGTGATGATGGTGATGATGATGATGATGATGGTGATGATGCTGATGGTGATGATGATGATGATGATGATGATGATGATGATGGTGATGATGATGATGATGATGATGATGATGATGATGATGATGATGATGAATTGATAAGGCTCTCCCCATAAAATGAGATGAGCTATAACTGAATTTATTCTGACGGAAATTAAATAGTAAGTAGATATTTGTAATATATGTATGTAAGAAGTAAGGGTGAAAATATAGAATAAAATATAAACTAAATTAGATGCACACAATGCCAAAAATATAAACAAGGGAGGGATCAGAGTTCATAATTATGATGAAGCCATTCATTTAAAAAAGTTAATGTTTTCAGTTTGAGTGTATTTAACATCAGAGTGGATTATTGTCTCAACATCTTGTATCAACACATAAAGGAACACTTCATCCTTCAGCTTATCATAAACATTCATCACATAAAGGAACACAGATATTTACACACACACACACACACACACACACACACACACACACACACACACACACACACACACACACACACACACACACACACACACACACACACACTCCTTGTACGGTGCTCTGAGCTCTGCCGGGGGCCCCGAGGCTCCGGGGCCTCTAAGGTTTCCTCAGTTTCTAACTTTATCCCGTTGCCCTGTGGGGGGGTGGTTAAAGGGGGGAGGGGGGGGGGGGGTTAGAAGAGGGGGGGGGTGGGTGTTAGAAGAGGGGGGGGGGTGGATGGGGGGGTGGATGGGGGGGTGGAGGGGGGGTTGAGACGCCTCAGAGTTAAATTTGATTCATGTGACTTCACCAAGAAGTTGCGTTCTCTCTGAGGTTTAAATTTAGTCTAAAATTTCTCACGGCACATTTAAATATATAAATAAGATCATATTTTCAAGCAGTTAGCAGTTAATATTTAAAGCCTGATAAGAAACGCTGGAAATACATTCTGTCTCTAAATTAACTTTTGGTTTGACGAATAAAATATTAACTATAAAGATGTGATTTAAACTCGATATAATGGCAGAGCAACATCTCACCTGATGAATGAACAATAAATAACCTGTAAGTAAATATTATCAACATGGGCCTCAAGCTCCAAAAAAGGTCTATAGTATATATATATATATATATATATATGTTGTAAATATTGTCCAAAAAAGGTCCATAGTATATATGAAAAAAGACCATATATATATATATATGGTCTTTTTTTCATACATGTTAATAATAATAATAATAATTAATAAATATTATTTTAATTTAAGTGTCTCAAAGTATTCCAACCGCATTAAAAAAATGTAACTATGTCCGTTATCTTTATTAATATTAATATCTCATGATCTAAATACTACGTTAGAAATATTTTCATTTTCATGACAACTGGCCTAAAAAAGCTCCAGAAGTATTTTTGATACTAAATTTGTCTCTCTGGTTAGATTTGTTTTTAACAAATATCAGAAAATTTTAATAATTATCAACAAGAAAACAAAACTTCCTTTTGTCGGGACAATTATATTTATTATGAATTTAAAATCACAGAAAAAAACTCCAACCACAAATATCTGAGTGTCATTCAGGAGTTTGTTTGTTGCTTAATTAGTTAAAACGAGCAGCTGGAAGTAATTAGTTTTAATTAGCTGTGAAACAACAAGTCACTGCTCAGAGATGAATGAAACAAAGTACATTTACTCAAGTACTTATACTTCACTGGAGTATTCCCATGTTCCCATACGTTGTACTTCTACTCCACTACATCTCAGAGGTAAATATAGTACTTTTTACTTCATCTCAGAGGTACATATTGTACTTTTTACTTCATCTCAGAGGTACATATTGTACTTCTTACTGTACTACATCTGAGAGGTAACTATTGTACTTCTTACTGTACTACATCTGAGAGGTACATATTGTACTTCTTACTGTACTACATCTGAGAGGTAACTATTGTACTTCTTACTGTACTACATCTGAGAGGTAACTATTGTACTTCTTACTGTACTACATCTGAGAGGTACATATTGTACTTCTTACGGTACTACATCTGAGAGGTACATATTGTACTTCTTACGGTACTCCGTCAGACCTCAGATCAGCTGTTAGAGGTCGTCCTGCGGGCTCACCACCACTAGGTGGCGTGTTTGTTCAGTGTTTCTGCTCTGAACAGAAGCTCAGGTTGATTTTAGAGGATTGTCTCTGCAATATATTATAGATTAAAGATTATAGATTGTAGATTGCAGATTATAGATCAGAGATTATAGATTATAGATTATAGATTGTAGATTGTAGATTATAGATCATAGATCATAGATTATAGATTTTAGTTTATAGATTATAGATTATAGATTGTAGATTGTAGATTATAGATCATAGATCATAGATTATAGATTATAGATTATAGATTTTATTTTATAGATTATAGATTATAGATTATAGATTATAGATTGTAGATTGTAGATTATAGATCATAGATCATAGATTATAGATTATAGATTATAGATTTTATTTTATAGATTATAGATTATAGATTATAGATTGACTGCTGTGGTTTTGATGCTACTTCAAAGGAGCGTTGCTATGGCGACCTGAGAGCTGTGGCTGCTGCGTGTTGTGATTTTCTTTCTTAACTCATTCCATGTTCTTGTTGTGCTTTTTGCTTTTTAATGATCGTAACAGTGAACAAACAATTTCATCGTCTTCTGTCTCTTTTGACACTTTTACACTTCAGCTTCTGTCGTCATCTTTTTGACCGGTTTCCATCCCGATAAATAAATAGCCTTCAAACTCATTTTGTAGACTCTTTGTTTGTTTCTCTCTCAAATCACTTTTTTGTGATTTAGTGACAGTGTGGGCTCCATGGTAACTAGCAGTGGGGGGCGGGGCTTAGCCTCATGTGAAACTTGTGTACTTGAGTAACTTTTAACCCAAACCATCCAAACCTAACTGAGTTGTTTCCTGTGAAAGTTAATTCTGAAAATACCGTATGCATGTAGAGAGCGGAGGACGTTTGTAGGAAATCATTTTAATCGTTATCTTAGGATACATTGAAGAGGAACAGCTGATTTTTTTGGGGGGAAAACGATTTGGTGGAAAGTTTGAGGTGATACGTTTTTGGTGCATATTTAGGACTCTTTTTAAATAAATGGATTAAATTAAATTTTTCCTCAAAGTTCTACACACTATGGAAGCCCATCTCCTCCACTGTGATGAAAAATTATTATTTTCAATTATCACTTACAGGATCTCATAATTATGACTTACTATCTCATAATTATAACTTCCTATCTCATAATTATGACTTACAGGATCTTATTTTTTTCATCACAGTGTCGGAATGGGCTTCCATACAATACCCGATAATGACTAAGACTTTTTTTGTGTGTTCTTTATTTTTAACAGATTTGCAAAAATTTTAAACAAACTTTTTTCACTTTGTTATTATGGGGTATTGTGTGTAGAACTTTGAGGAAAAAACTTAATTTAATCCATTTTGGAATAAAGCTGTAACGTAAAGAAATGTGGAAAAAGTGAAGCTCTGTGAATACTCTGTGTTGGATTGTGTTTAGTTTAATCTCAGTTTCACGGTCCAGAGCTCCTCCGCTCTCTTTCATCCACCACTTCATATTTACTTCTTGTCATATTTTCCATCCCCTCACTCTGCGGAGTCAGATATGCATCGCTCCGTCCTGCAGACCTCGCGGCCGTAACATAAGCACGTCCTCATAACCGACCAGGCTGTAAAGTCGTTTAGGGTTATTGGGTCCAGCCCGCCGGAGGTCCTCGTTAAAGTTCAAGCGGAGCCGTAACATTTCGTGCTCCAGATCTCATTAACTCCTCCCCCTTTGTCCCACATGGTTTCACTTTCAGCTCACGGCCTCGTTGAGCTTCACAGCTTCTCGGCACGCTTGTTGTCAAATCTGGACGGCTGATTTATTTGTTTTAGAATTCTTCACTCTGCAGAACCCGGCAGGCTCTCGATCGCAACCCGACCTGCAAGGGTTGCACATCGGGACCCGGTTTCAAACGGAACCTTCCGGAGGGCTGCGGATACGAGACGTGCTGGTGGAGGATGGACCTGTCCGGAGGCCCCGGGGCCCCGATACCCCGAGACCTTCGAGACCCCGAGACCTCGAGACCCCGAGACCCCGAGACCTCGAGGCCATGATCAGACGTCAACACCTTCTCTGAGCTTGGACCCCGTGGTTCAGCGTGTGCTCATCTGAGTGTGAGAATCTTTGGTTTCTCAAACGTCTCAAATCAAAATGAAGCGAGTGAATAAAGAAACAATAGATTGAATGTTGCATCTTACTTAGAAAACCCACAAGTTACATAAAAACTAATCCAGTAACTTGACGCTTGTCGTGTTGGACCTGAATCCTCCTGAAATAATAAAATAAGACGTAATGAGAAAGATGAGAGAGTTCAAACACAATCCTTTTTTAAATGTTTATTATAGTTCTGCTTGAGGATCCAGACCTGCATCCAAACACAGTCCTCTTTGTGTTGCTACATGCTGATCCAGATCCAGTTACCTGCTAAATACTTCAGGTCCTGGACCCCTGATGACTCATGTGAGGCGTCAGAACACCATCTGAGTCTCTCTGGTCTACAGACACCATCTGAGTCTCTCTGGTCTACAGACACCAGGTGAGTCTCTCTGGTCTACAGACACCATCTGAGTCTCTCTGGTCTACAGACACCAGGTGAGTCTCTCTGGTCTACAGACACCAGGTGAGTCTCTCTGGTCTACAGACACCAGGTGAGTCTCTCTGGTCTACAGACACCAGGTGAGTCTCTCTGGTCTACAGACACCAGGTGAGTCTCTCTGGTCTACAGACACCAGGTGAGTCTCTCTGGTCTACAGACACCATCTGAGTCTCTCTGGTCTACAGACACCATCTGAGTCTCTCTGGACGCGTTTCAAGTCAAGTGACTTGTCTTCACCAGAATATGGTTCATAATTTACGACATCAAAGGAGCTGAACGCGTCGTAATTTCAAAGTCTCTGATCATATCAGAGAGGTGAACTCATATTTACGGGACTTTTGGTTTCACACGAGACACGAACGTCGGCGTCCTCAGTGAAAGTCCCATATTTGACCTTTTCCATCAGACTTCGTCCCAACGCGGTTTTTGATTAAACATAATTGTGTTGCGTAACCTGGGAGACGAGAGGTGACCATAACGCTGCGTTTTCATTGGACGGGGACGACCAGGCTGTCGGCTCTGGAACAGGAAACTCAAGGTCAAGGTTTTGGTCATAAACCAAAGTGTTGGACGAATGGAAATACGACCTGCTGGTTCTCCTGGTTCATCCTCTGGGAACCAAGACTTCCAAACTTCATGTTCCATCAAGTTGTGAAGCTGCAAAACTACGGAGAGTTGGAATAAGTTGTTGATTCCAAGTCTGTGTTCCCAACTTCTGATCTGAATTCGTCCAAAAGCTTCTGCTCAGAAAACATCACAGAGAAGGTCGTTTTTCAGAAGGTCGGTGGTCCGACTGAAAATGATTCCAGGACGGGAGAACGTTCTTCTGCCCTAGAGAACGTTCTCCCGTCCTGGAATCATTTTCAGGACAGGAGAACGTTCTCTAGGGCAGGAGAACGTTCTCCAGGACAGGAGATCGTTCTCCAGGACAGGAGATCGTTCTCCAGGACAGGAGAACGTTCTCCAGGACAGGAGAACGTTCTCCTGGACAGGAGAACGTTGGAGGAGGTTGTGAGGTCTGCACGTGGCTTTAGAGGAACTCGGATAGCGGTGTCATGTTTTAGTGAAGATGCTTTTACTACATTTTAATGTGATCTGTCTTTGCGTGTGTTTTTATTCCAACATTGTTCTGTAACCACTTGTTCTGCTGGAGGGTTCTACCTGCTTCACCTCACTCTGCAGGAACGCATCACTCCCGCTCTCCTGCGGCTTTAATGAGCCCACGTTCCTCCACTCAGTACAGATGAACACCTGGTGGAGCACGAAGGAACCACGATGAGACAACCACGATGAGAGAACCACGATCAGAGAACCACGATCAGAGAACCACGATCAGAGAACCACGATCAGAGAACCACGATGAGAGAACCACGACCAGAGAACCATGATCAGAGAACCACAATGAGAGAACCACGATCAGAGAACCACAATGAGAGAACCACGATGAGAGAACCACGATCAGAGAACCACGATCAGAGAACCACGATCAGGGAACCACAATGAGAGAACCACGATGAGAGAACCACGACCAGAGAACCATGATCAGAGAACCACAATGAGAGAACCACGATGAGAGAACCACGATGAGAGAACCACGATCAGAGAACCATGATCAGAGAACCACAATGAGAGAACCACGATGAGAGAACCACGATGAGAGAACCACGATCAGAGAACCATGATCAGAGAACCACAATGAGAGAACCACGATGAGAGAACCACGATCAGAGAACCACGATGAGAGAACCACGTTTTATACTCAGAAGTTACTTGTTTCTTTTTGCTTCATGAGCAACTTTCATAGGAATGAAGGTTGCTTCCAGTTCTCTTCATCCAGCAATGCAACGTCCACACATCAGTTTATTACACATTTCTGCAGACTTTGCCTGAGGGAATTACCCACAATTCATGGCGTTGTGACCTTTTTTTGTTTTGACGTGTACATTTAGTAGATTAGTTCCAACCGGTCGACTTCCATCATTGTCTGATTTTAAAACAATAAATGAGCCATTTTCAAGCATGAAATGCAGATTTTTATGATTTGTATTAATTTTATTATCTGAACCTTTATTCTGAGTCAGTCGTGTTATTTTGCATTTATTCACGTGTGCAAAAGACTTCTAACTCTAACTCTAGCTTTATATGAATATATATCAGCTCATATTGCTCCTCATACATTCTGTTTGTACTCGTCCTGCCTGAGATCTGCTTTCACCAAACAAACCAACACTTTCTATTCTTTTTGATATTAAGTTTCATCCTGCAGCTCCGTCTGCTTCCTGTCTGGAGCATCAGACACTTACAGGGTCACATTACTGAGAGGAGGGGGGGGGGGTCTCCATGACCAGCAGGATTACATAAGAATCATTTTGTAGGTAGTTTTGGGTTTTAGCTATAAACATTGTGTGAGAAAAGCTTTTAATGAACTGATAAACAACACAAATAAACAAAGTAAACAACATTAAGAAAACAGGTTTAATAACTGCAGACTTCTCACAGTAAACATCAAAGCTGCAAAACTTTGCATTTGTTCATAAATAACTTAATGTATAATCTGGCAGAGTCTGTCTGATGAGTCGTGAGTTTGATTCTCTGTCTGATGAGTCGTGAGTCGGGTGTTTGATTCTCTGTCTGATGAGTCGTGAGTCGGGTGTTTGATTCCCCCTCTGATTCTCTCCAGTACTTCATGAGTTACAGAGTTATACAAAAAACTGCACATGCAGATGTGAAAACCTAACAGTTGTGTCCTGAAAGGTTTCATCACGAGTCCCGTGTCACCGGATCTTTGCTGCCATGGCAACCGGTATTTATTTACCGCCTCAGGCAGGAAACAACAAAAGTGATCATGTTGTTGAACAAAAGCCCCGAAGGACAAAAAGCAGCATGAAATAAGTGAGTTAACGTCGACGTGTTTACAGACACAGATCTCTCTGCTCATGTTTAATCATCCGGAGTGAAACTGAATCGTTCCTCAGATGATGAGGACACATTAATGCGTCATGTGTTAAAGCTGCATTCTCTCTCCTGACCACCAGGGGGCGACTCCTCTGGTTGTATAGAAGTCAAAGCTTCATGTGTTAAAGCTGCATTCTCTCTCCTGACCACCAGGGGGCGGCGACTCTGGTTGTATAGAAGTCAAAGCTTCATGTGTTAAAGCTGCATTCTCTCTCCTGACCACCAGGGGGCGACTCCTCTGGTTGCATAGAAGTCTATAGAAAATGACTCTACTTCTCTCTTGATTTATTCCCTCAGTAAACATTGTAAACATGAGTTTATGTCTCAATCTCTAGTTTCAAGTCTTCTTCAATACAGCATGATGTTCATTTAGTAAATTATGGTCCATTTAGAGTCAAACAGACCATAAAGCAGGGGATGCTTTAGGGGCGGGGCTACAGGGTGATTGACAGGTCGTTACCACGGTGTTCTCCGTTCTGGGAGTTCTCCGTGTTTTCGTCTTACAACTTTAACTCTTTCAGACTGGTTTCACTAAAGAATGCATTATTCAGTGTTCGGTTGTATTTAGCTCCGCCCTCTCGTGTCACTTCTGGTTGCAAAAATACAAGATGGCGACGGCCAAAATGCAGAACTCGAGGCTTCAAAACATCAGTCCACAAACCGATGGATGACGTCAAGACGACTACGTCCACTTCCTATATAGAGTATGATTTAATAATCATATGAAAGTATATTAGTCTGCATAATGAGTACTTTTACTTTTGGTACTTTAAGTATATTTTGATGCTGATACTTTTGTACTTTTACCCAATATTGAGAGCAGGTCTTTTACCTCTAACAGAGTATTTTGACTCCGTAGTACTGCATGTTTTACGAAAGTAAAATATCTGAATACTGCTCCACAGCGACCGGCCTAGAAATGCCCTTGACCTCTGACCTCTACTCCTCGTAGTGTAACAGGATTGAACAGATCGAACATGGACCAGCTCTACACTCTGCAGTCGCTCCGACCTCCGACCTCTGACCTCTGACCTCCGACCTCTGACCTCTGACCTCTGACCTCTGACCTCTGACCTCCCGGATGTGACGTCGTTCTGAGATCTCATTCTGCTGACGCGGTGAATCTTGTGACTGGATTCCATCGGGTGAACTCATCCGTCGGGTTTCTCTGAGAGATCTCTGAGTGGGAGGTGATGAGAGGCATCAGACACATTCTGGGCTGCAGGTCAACGCTCCCGAGGAGGAGGAGGAGGGAGGAGGAGGGGGAGGGAGGAGGAGGGAGGAGGAGGAGGAGGAGGACGGGGAGGGAGGAGGAGGGGGAGGAGGGAGGAGGAGGGAGGGGGAGGAGGAGGAGAAGGAAGAGGAGAAGGAAGAGGAGTGAGGAGGAGGAGGAGGGAGGAGGGAGAAGGAGGGGGAGGGAGGGGGAGGAGGAGAAGGAAGAGGAGTGAGGAGGAGGAGGAGGGAGGAGGAGGAAGAGGAAGGAGGAGGGGGGAGGAGGGAGGAAGAGGAGGAGGAGAAGGAAGAGGAGCGAGGAGGAGGAGGAGGGAGGAGGGAGGAGGTGGGGGAGGGAGGAGGAGGAGGAGGAGGAGAAGGAAGAAGAGTGAGGAGGAGGAGGAGGGAGGAGGGAGAAGGAGGGGGAGGAGGAGAAGGAAGAGGAGTGAGGAGGAGGAGGAGGGAGGAGGAGGAAGAGGAAGGAGGAGGGAGGAAGAGGAGGAGGAGAAGGAAGAGGAGCGAGGAGGAGGAGGAGGAGGAGGAGAAGGAAGAGGAGCGAGGAGGAGGAGGAGGGAGGAGGGAGGAGGGAGAAGGAGGAGGAGGGAGGAGGAGGAGATGGTAGAGGAGTGAGGAGGAGGGAGGAGGGAGAAGGAGGAGGAGGGAGGAGGAGGAGGGAGGAGGAGGGAGAAGGAAGAGGAGGAGGGAGGAGGAGGAGGAGGGAGGAGGAGGAGGAGAAGGAAGAGGAGGAGGAGGAGGAGGAGGAGGAGGGAGGAGGAGGAGGAGGAGGGAGGAGGAGGAGGAGAAGGAAGAGGAGTGAGGAGGAGGGAGGAGGGAGGAGGAGGAGGGAGGAGGGAGGAGGAGGAGGAGGAGGAGGAGGAGGGATGAGGAGGAGGAGGAGGAGGGAGGAGGAGGAGGAGGGAGGAGGGGGAGGAGGAGGAGGAGGAGGAGGAGGAGGAGAGCCTCAGCAAAGAGCTCCTCTTCTGTTCCAGATGACCTGCAGCTTTAATCCGGTTTGAGCCAAATGAGCAAAACACACTTTTCCTTTCTTTCTTTTTTTAACCTGAAAACTGGTGAAACTCAGAAGCTGAGCCTCAAGAATCAAAACCTAAAAAACTGAACAGTTAATGTTGAGAGTTTAAAATATTAAATGGTTTAACAGCATCGGAAACTTCGGAAAATATATATATATATATATATATATATATATATATATTTATATATATATATAAACTGGAGAACCTTTGTGGCATATATTGTAGCATATATATATATATATATATATATATATATTTATATATATATATATATATATATATATATGGAGAACCTTTGTAGATTAAACGTACTTCGGAAAATATATATATATATATATATATATTTATATATATATATATATAACCTGGAGAACCTTTGTAGCATATATTGTAGCATATATATATATATATATATATCTATATATATATCTATATATATAATTTATATATATATATATATATATATATATATATATATATATATATATATATATATATATATATATATATATATATATATATATATATGGAGAACCTTTGTAGATTAAACGTACTTCTATATATATATATATATATTTATATATATATATATATAACCTGAGAACCTTTGTAGCATATATTGTAGCATATATATATATATATATATATGCTACAAAGGTTCTCCATATATATATATTTATATATATATATATATATATATATATATATATATATGGAGAACCTTTGTAGATTAAACGTACAAATACAACACTGTATATATTCTGTTACACTACAAGTACTACTACCACCGGTAAACATAATCTTTTACAGTAAAAGTTTGAATACCAAACAGTAAAAATCTGCTGATTATTTTCTCCATGAATGGATTGATTGTTTGTTTCGTTGTAATAATGAAATAGTGACATTTACTCAGATCCCTGTTTGTTTGGTCCAAACAGACTTTTATTCATTTTTAAATCCTTTTTGTAGCTTCACCGTTTTCACTCGACGGCAGCAAGCCGTGTTTCTCTTCGTCAGATTACAGGATATCTGTGTTTTTTCCTCAGACAAACATATAGCGAGTGTATTTGTGAGCAAAGCCGGAGAAAGTTCAGCCATTAACTTCTGTGTTTGTTTTAGAGCGTCTGAGTGTCGAGGTTGTGTTCAGGTCGGCCAGTGTTTGCTGGAAACCGCAGCTCTGTATTATGAGGCGGCGGGGGTGGGGGGGTGGGGGGGTGGGGGGGTCCAGGCCATGAATTCCCTTCCCAGAATGCCCTTTTGTCTGACGTGCCACCGAGCGAGACTTAACCAACACTCCAGGGGTGAATGAAGACGAGTGTGTTGCCGTGGCAGCGGCGTTGTGTCGAGGGCTTCAGGGACAAAGACGTAACGTTTGTTTGTGCGGCGGAAAAAAAAAGCAGACTGGATGTCACGCGTCACGAGATTACGGAGGGTTTCTGTTATTTTGGAGTCAGAGCATTACACTCAAAATCAGGGATTTAAAAAAAAAAAAAAATGTACATTTACTTCGACGTGATTAAAAGAAAAATGAAATGTTTTAATGGCTGCACAGTCCATTCAAATATAAATAATCAGGACATTGTGTGGACTATTTTATAAACAAATATTATATTTGGTATGTTTGGAAACTTTAGGTTACTCACAAGTTTAAAGTAAAGTTCTGTATATTTGAGCAAGGTTTGGCTGAACAGCATGACTTTGGTGGGTTTTAGAGAATCAAAGTACTTGTAAACTCTCTCTAGTTGCCATAAAAGAACAATTAAAACTGAGGCTGAGACAAATTCATGAACAGTGATATATTTGTTAACTAGGACGAAAGCAACGTTTCCTTTTTCAAAGGATTAGGAGAAACTTGTTCACATTATAATGTTTTCGGGGAACTAAGAAACTTAAATTAAGAAGAAGAAAAATGAAAATGTGACTCGAAATAATACATTTTTCATCTGAAAACTAAGTATAGATCTAAAATGAAACCAAAATCCAGTTCGTGAAGACCTGTCTTTACTTTTTGTTGTAGATGGTTAAATGACCGACTTGTCAACCTCTACTTCTACTTCTACTTCTTCTTCTTCTTCTATTTTTACTTCTTCTTCTTCTTCTTCTTCTTCTTCTTCTTCTTCTTCTTCTTCTTCTTCTACTGCTTCTCCTTCTCCGTCTTCATGGCTGGATTTGAATAGTCCAAAAAATGACCTCCTAACGTCTATTCCTAACCACTTTTCCTTGACCTCTGTGGAAAATGTCACGGGGTCAAGGAAATATGGTTAGGAGACTTCATGAGGAGTTAGGAAAAGACAACGCGGTGTTTAGAGGATCCGACTCCACTTTCACTGAGCTACGTAGTTGTGATGCGACGGGAGACGCATGTTAGTGACGTCAGGCTGCAGCGGTGAAACTACAATGTTCTGAAGATGGACTACAAAGAAGAGCTTCTTAGATACTTATTACAGTGTTGCGTCATAACAAAATAAACAACCCGGTTCATAGTATTATTTTATTAACAAGGTTGAAATATAAATGAAAGAATTAATATAAAAGTGAAACCAAGGGATTGTCACAGAGAGAACAAAGCTACTAAACTGTCTCATTGTTCAGTTTCAAACATGCTGAATTAAATACGTTCTCCACTAACAATGTCTCATATCCCTCTTTGTTGTTATGGTTTATATGCAGATTATAATCTGATTATAAGAATATGCAGACAATAGTTTATGAAACTCAGTGTGACCTAGAAGTGTTGACTTGATAGTGTTTTAAAATCCTAATGTTCATTGAAAAGATAATAATTAAAAACATGACTCAGACTGCAGAGCTCGTCCAGTTTAACCTTTTATCAAAGCTTCTGGAACTGAAGTCAAATAAAAGAACGAGGCTGAGGCTGCAGTAAACACAGAGATCAATACTCACTGTGACCACTTTACAGCAGTTTGATCACTTTACAGCAGTTTGATCACTTTACAGCAGTTTGATCACTTTACAGCAGTTTGATCACTTTACAGCAGTTTGATCACTTTACAGCAGTTTATTGCATCATCAACGTAACGCTCGTAGTTTTCCAGCAGGTTTAACAAATTATTGAAAGTTCATTTCCGAGTTATGTCAACGGTTATTTACATGATCTGTTTGTCTTTGTGATCGTTTGTTCTCGTGAACGGCCGAATGGTGCGTCACTTTCTTCTTCTTCTTCTTCTTCTTCTACTCCTTCTTCTTCTTCTTCTTCTTCTTCTTCTTCTTCTTCTTCTTCTACTCCTTCTTCTTCTTCTTCTTCTACTCCTTCTTCTACTCCTTCTTCTTCTTCTTCTTCTTCTACTCCTTCTTCTTCTTCTTCTTCTTCTACTCCTTCTTCTTCTTCTTCTTCTTCTACTCCTTCTTCTTCTTCTTCTTCTTCTTCTTCTACTCCTTCTTCTTCTTCTTCTTCTACTCCTTCTTCTTCTTCTTCTTCTACTACTTTAGCCTCTGACCAAGCAGTGCTTCATGCAGCTGAGTTTATTTGCTCCAAACCAGTTGATGAAAACAAGCTTTAATTTAATGATTTTGTTTTGCTACACTTCAAACGTTTGACAGTTGAATAGAAAAAACTTTTTACATTTTTTATTGAATGGAGAGAAATAACAAACAGCCGTCTTCTGATAATCTGCTGCTTTGGCAAAGAGATTGAAATGTTGACTAGGAGATGGTTATTGTTCAGTAGTGGATTTTTTGGGGGGGGGGGGGTTGTATATCGTCTTTCATTCCCCCTCAGGGAAGAAGACCACATGACCCGGCAGGACAGAGCGGCAGCAAAGAAAGAAACAGAGAGATGTCGGGCCTCTGAGCGCCTCAATGAAAACCACATGTAGGACAGAGGGTGTGTGTGTGTGTGTGTGTGTGTGTGTGTGTGTGTGTGTGTGTGTGTGTGGAGGGGGGTCGGTGTAATGACTAAAAACCCAGCCTCCAAAAGAGGAGGGAGTCTCTCTGAGCACCACTGACATTCCCAACCAGCATTGCAGGGGAGAAGCGTATGTGTGTGTGTGTGTGTGTGTGTATGTGTGTGCGTGTGCGTGTGTGTGTGTGTGACGAGTCTTTAACAGGGACACACACACTCACACACATCAGTTTGAGCTCTGGGCTTCGGTGCGGCTGCAGGACAGAAAGCTGCTCTCCGTGTCGACTCGTAAACGGACTAGAAGAAGACGTTGATCTGCTTTTGTTTCTACCAGGAGACGAGGAGAAGAAGAAGAAGAAGAAGGAGAAGAAGAAGAAGAGTTAGCATAAGAAGTAGTAGAAGAAGAAAAGAGGTCAACATGTCCAACGCTCTGCTGAGGAGAAGCTCCAGTAAACAGGGTTTACAGAAGCTGATGAGGTACGTGATCGATCCGTTTTCTGCTGTTCACACAAAGAGGGAAGTTAATATTTAAACTCCGATTCGCTTCAGTTCAACACATTTAGTTTTATTATTATATATCTGAGAGGAGATATGAATTCTCCAAAAAGCTCAAAGCATGTCATGAGTTGGGGTTTGAGCGTTTCCCTGTGTTTGTGTGGGCGTCGTAATGGGAGCAGTGGGATTACTGGGAGTGTTGTGGGTCACGCAGGGTTTTGGGGGGATTTGAGTGGACTTACCTCCACCCACGTGAAATAATCATAACAAAAGAACTAGATAAATAATCCATCTCAAGCTCGGTAATCTTGATTGTTTTTCTAAATGTATTAGAGGTTAAAATAAGTGAAGGCAGGTTCGAGGCGAGCTGGACGCCCGAGGGTGGTTTCACACGGAGGGGAAGTGGTGTCAGAGGTCAGAGGTCACCCAGGCACTCTTTTGTTTTGGGGTCTTTTTTTTCTTTCTTCCATCCTGTGTCAGGTTCCAGTGGCTTGTGATGAGATAAGAGAGGAACGGGGATCAACCCTCCTCCTCAGAGCAGGCTGCGCTCTGATTGGTCGACGTAGAAGTCGTCCAACAACAAGAACGCGTTTGTCTCTTAGCAACGAATCCTCGTGTCAGGGTTCAAATGATATCTATATATCTATATATCTCTCGAAGAGTTACTCCTCGCTTCCCTACAACAGTCCAGAGACACGCGTCGATTTCTCTCTACGTGAAAACGTCTTTTCAAAATAAACTTCCGTCTTCAGAGGAAACAACTTAGTCAGGTTGTTGTTTGGATTCAAATAAATACCCCGATGGAGTTACTGAAGTACGCAAGTTAAGTGGCATTTAAATCCACATTGACTCACGTTGGAGGAACAAACATTGTTCTGCTGGAGGATCCGTCTTCATACTTTCCTGATTACGTGAATAACAAACAAAATCATTTCGTGGGATATCTACGGATTACGCTACGAAAGCTGGATGAGACCAGCCTGCTTTTATTTTGTAGGCGTCCGTCATATTTTGGTTCCTGTCGCTGTTCTTTCCCGTTACCTTGGAGACCAGACAGCTGATGGTGTATAGACGCCGACTGTATACACGTGAATACACTTAGAGGAAGAACTACTTCTATACTTATAATACTATTTATAATAAACGTGTTCCAGTGCCTCAAAGCGGCACGTTAACGATGTTTGTGGCGTGTTCTCCGTACTTATGTTACGTTGTTTACGTCTTTCTAAGTTTACGTGTTTATTTCAAGATGTTCTTGTGGTTTTGTTGCATAAACATAACTGTGGCAGATTAAAACTAACGACGGGGCGTAAAATGACACAAGAAAAGCCTAAAATGCGTCGTCATGACGAGCTCGATGTCCGTGGAGATCGTCTCCATGAACAAAACCAGGAGAAAGGTCTGATTATTTTATGTAATACTCCAAAATAAAATCCAAAGGAAGATGTGTCTCTTTGTGGAGGGAACTGATGGATCTGCTCTTTGGCTTCAAGTGAAACATCTCGACTGACGTCCGTGTTCCCAGAGGACGAATCCTAATGACTTCAACAACCCTCTGACTTTTCCTTTATTACTCACAGAAAGTCAATATTTCCACTCGTTAAAACCCTTCAGATCTTCACAGGATTCCTCTGCAACTGGAGATGATTTCCATCAGCTGCTCTCTGACGTTTATGGAAAGATCGGACGAGTTTCATCCATGATCATTTATTAGTTTTGGGTCAATAGTTTTCTGGATCAGATTCTCTCTTATTGTGAAAATTAATTCACGAACATCTGGTTCGTTAAAGGTTTTTCTTCTCGTCTAAACTGTGAACGTGAAACTAGAACCAGAGTAGCTCTACATTTCCCTCCAGAGACGTGAGAGTTTAGAGTTTAGAGTTTAGTGTTTAGAGTTTAGAGTTTAGAGTTTAGAGTTTAGAGTTTAGTGTTTAGAGTTTAGTGTTTAGAGTTTAGAGTTTAGAGTTTAGAGTTTAGAGTTTAGAGTTTAGTGTTTAGTGTTTAGAGTTTAGAGTTTAGTGTTTAGAGTTTAGAGTTTAGAGTTTAGAGTTCAGTGTTTAGAGTTTAGAGTTTAGAGTTTAGTGTTTAGAGTTTAGAGTTCAGTGTTTAGAGTTTAGAGTTTAGAGTTTAGAGTTTAGAGTTTAGTGTTTAGTGTTTAGAGTTTAGTTTTTAGAGTTTAGTGTTTAGAGTTTAGAGTTTAGTGTTTAGTGTTTAGAGTTTAGTGTTTAGAGTTTAGAGTTTAGTGTTTAGAGTTTAGAGTTTAGTGTTTAGAGTTTAGAGTTGTAATCATGAGTCACAGAGAAGCTCATGAAGCAGATAACAGCTGGAGGAGGAGGAGGAGGAGGAGGAGGAGGAGGCGTCTCGCTGTGACTCAGTAAACTCAGCAGATGGCGTCGGTCTGGAGTAACGGTGGTGACATCACTCCAGAAGCATGACGCGTATGAACATCCATCACCCATCACCCATCACCATACATCACCCATCACCCTCACCCATCACCCCATCACCCATCATCCATCATCATCACCCATCACCCATCACCCATCACCCATCATCCATCACCCATCATCATCACCCATCACCCATCACCCATCACCCATCACCCATCATCCATCACCCATCACCCATCACCCATCACCCATCACCCATCACCCATCATCCATCATCCATCACCCATCACCCATCATCCATCACCCATCATCCATCACCCATCATCCATCATCCATCACCCATCACCCATCACCCATCACCCATCATCCATCATCCATCATCCATCATCCATCATCCATCACCCATCATCCATCACCCATCATCCATCATCCATCACCCATCACCCATCACCCATCACCCATCATCCATCATCCATCATCCATCATCCATCACCCATCATCCATCACCCATCATCCATCATCCATCACCCATCACCCATCACCCATCACCCATCATCAGACGTTTCCTGTTGGTTTTCAGCTGCTTAGGAACTTTGAAGTTCGGTTTATTATAATCAGAAAACTACCATCTTATAGTTGTTATTCTTGTTGTTTTGGAGCTTTTACTTGACGGCTTTCTGCTTCATCATATAAATGAATCCGTTGAGATAATCTGGTGGAAAAGTTCAACGTTTCGTTGACTTTTTAAGGCCTATTGATAAAAAAGGAATCCATGTTTTAGTATTTATTTTGGGTTACTTATTACCCCTTCATCTGAAGTTACTCTTCAGATGAAGAACTTGAGGCGATGAAGAAGACTTGAGGTGATGAAGAGGAGGAGGTGATGAAGGACTTGAGGTGATGAAGGACTTGAGGCGATGAAGAAGACTTGAGGTGATGAAGAGGAGGAGGTGATGAAGGACTTGAGGTGATGAAGGACTTGAGGTGATGAAGGACTTGAGGTGATGAAGGACTTGAGGTGATGAAGACAGGAGGTGATGAAGGACTTGAGGTGATGAAGGACTTGAGGTGATGAAGGACTTGAGGTGATGAAGGACTTGAGGTGATGAAGGACTTGAGGCGATGAAGGACTGAGGTGATGAAGAGGAGGAGGTGATGAAGGACTTGAGGTGATGAAGGACTTGAGGTGATGAAGGACTTGAGGTGATGAAGGACTTGAGGTGATGAAGAGGAGTTGGATCCTCGTAGCTTTGGTAACGTCTCCCTTCTCTCTGTGTTTCTGGTGTTTTATGACTTCTGTTATTTCTCTGGAATATTTTCCCTCTCGTTGGTCCACCTGCTTTTGTTTTGAACATATTTTGGTTGTGGCCGAGTCACATGACCAGTTCTGTTGTCGGTTGTTGCTGAACATTGGAAGCAGCAGCAGCGTTGCTGTATGTTCAGTGGTTGAAGGATAATAAGTACATTTACTAAAATATTGTCGCAGGAATATTAATCCAGAAACATCAAATATAATAAAACACTTTCCTGACCAATCAGTATCACAGTATCACAGTATCACAGTATCTCAGTATCACAGTATCTCAGTATCACAGTATCACAGTATCACAGTATCTCAGTATCACAGTATCTCAGTATCACAGTATCTCAGTATCACAGTATCACAGTATCTCAGTATCACAGTATCACAGTATCTCAGTATCACAGTATCTCAGTATCACAGTATCACAGTATCTCAGTATCACAGTATCACAGTATCTCAGTATCACAGTATCTCAGTATCACAGTATCTCAGTATCACAGTATCACAGTATCTCAGTATCACAGTATCACAGTATCACAGTATCACAGTATCTCAGTATCTCAGTATCACAGTATCTCAGTATCACAGTATCACAGTATCACAGTATCTAAACATGTTGTTTGTGGCGTTCATGGCGGCGGGTCAAGGCCGGCTGTTTTTAATCAGCTCTCTGTGGATGATGTCATCCAGGAGGCATACCTGCTTCAAAACAAACTCACTGCTGTGACCTCTGACCCCGACTCCCCCGCCCCCCCTCCCCCTCCCCCACACGGCCGGGTGTCCTTGCTGTTTACGATACGGGGAGATAAGAGGCTGAGGAATGTTTTGGGGGGGTTTGGGTGGGGGTTGTAGTTAGCTGATGAGTGATGGGGCGATGGGGCGCTGACCCCCCGGCTGGTTGTCTGCAATAGAAGGACCGAGGGAAAGTAAACAGAGTGGGGCTTCCTGTTTCCCGGAGTCCTATCTGTGAGAGCAGATCAACCTCAGTTTCTAAAACGTTACGTCTCTACCTAAAAACCCGTGGAGCTAAACACGTTAGCACGTCATCGCTAGCTACTGGAGGATTATTGAATATATTTTAATAATTGTAACAATGACTAAAGACAACATATCCTCATGCAAAGTCTTATACCTTATACCTTCCGTGGGTTAGTAGCTGGGACCATAGAGCTTATTATACTTCAGGCTACAAATCATAGTTTTTTGGGTAACTATTCATTCATGGGCATTATTATGAATATGGGAACTGCATCAAACATTTCTGCTTCAGGGGAAACGTCCGTCTCCTCTTCACCTTCGCTCTCTGGTTTCTGCTGCTTGTCATTTTTCGACATGTTAAAGGAAAACAAGGCTTCGGGTTCAATCGGATTCAGAGTTTGTTTTCTTTTGGACTTCACAGAGACAGATGCCCTCGCTGCTCTCTGGCTCTCTGATGCTCGCCGACTTCTTTAAACTTTAAACCAGATCTGTCCTTCTCTACGGACGAGCTGCAGCCCTTTAGAGCTCCACATGGGGGGCCAGACCCCAAGACCCCCAGACCCTCAGACCCCCAGACACCCAGACCCTCAGACCCTCAGACTCCCAGACACCCAGACCCTCAGACCCTCAGACCCCCAGACCCTCAGACCCCCAGACCCCCAGACCCCCAGACACACAGAAAATATAAAAACGTATTTCTAAACAAAGTTCATTGCAAAAGAAATGTGTATTTGCTGATTAGCACTAAACAAGAACAGCTGATGGGAATGTCTTCAGTTCCTAAATAAAAGTTATGGACAAAATATAAAAAATGTACCTGATGAGGATGCTCAAAAAAACAATAAGAGACCAAAGTTATTACAATTTATCCCAAAAGAAACATGAATGTCTGAACCAAATTTCTTGTCGATCCATCAATAATTGTTGAAATGTTTTGCTTAAAAACAAAACATCATCCTGGTGACGCGAGAGGACGAGTCAGAGGGTTCGTCATCTGGGAGCCACGAATGTTTGTATGAAATTTATTGGCAATCAATCAAATAGTTGAGACATTTCGCTTAAAAACAAAACATCATCCTGGTGACGCGAGAGGACGAGTCAGAGGGTTCGTCATCTGGGAGCCACGAATGTCTGCATGCAGGTTAATGACAATAAATCAAATTGTTGTTAACATATTTCAGTGTAGACCAAAGCTGGACCTGCACGCTAAAAGCTTATTATTTAAATGTGGACGTTGAAGCGTCAGAAGCGAGGAGACGTATTCGTTAGAGACGAGCCGGTTCGATTCCACAGATCCGCTCTCTCTTCTCTGTCGTGTCTTCGTCTCTTTGAGTGATTCAGAGCTCCGACTTGTCTCGACACAGCGGTGACTTCATCTCACAAACGTCTTCCCACCGTCCTCGTCTGTCCCCCGGCTGAACGCCAGCCGTGTTATTATTGTGTCATTCAACCGAGTCATCCCTCCGCCGACGGCATGCGCGCTCACAAAAGAGCAGCTAATACTTTTAACCTCGCTCCTCCCGGCGGTGAGTGAAGCCTCGAGCCTGAACAGGCCGGCAGGCGGAGGACCACAGTGTGAGGTGGAGGCGGTGCGCTGGCAGGTGGTGCAGCGCTCTTCTCTGGTTCGTGTGTCGTGTTTCTGGTGGTTGCTTCTGATGTCGGCGGTCACAGAAATGAATTATTGAAGGATTTGTGGCCGCAAATCTGCTAGCAACCAGGCGTGTCTCCAAAACACTGGAAGACTGTTTGTTACTGCAAGAAACAGGCTAGGGACTTTCTGAGAGTCAGATGAGAAGAGAGCTAGCCTAGCTTAGCACAAAGACCGGGAGCGGGGGGAAACTGCTAGCCTAGCTTAGCACAAAGACTTGAAGCAGGGGGAAACTGCTAGCCTAGCTTAGCACAAAGACTTGAAGCAGGGGGAAACTGCTAGCCTAGCTTAGCGCAAAGACTGGAAGCAGGGGGAAACTGCTAGCATAGCATAGCACAAAGACTTGAAGCAGGGGGAAACTGCTTGTCTAGCATCTATTAAAGGAAAAATAATACACCTTTCAACTCTTTTATTTGATAGTATATATGTAATGTATCAAAGTATAAAAATATCTTTGGTTCTGAGTTTTATTTCTGTTTTATCTTGTTCTTTTTCCTTTATCTTCATCTTCTACACGTCAACACATCAACTCTTTATTGACAAAAAACACCTCAAGCGAGTGTAAAAACTTTTTTTCACAGTCATAATCATAGTTTTATTATATCTTGCCATTTCTACCTATTTTCTCATGCGATACTTCATAAAAATACATAATCGGAAACACGGCTCACGAGACACCAAAATAAATGGAATGCCTTTTTTCCAAAAAATCCCATTTAAACAAACAAACAATGAGACTTTTTTCATTAAACTAAAGGTTTCTCAGCAGGTTTGAACCTTCATGTCAATCACTCTGACCTCCAGGGCTCAAGGGCCCGTTAACCGGAGGAAGTGTTGGTGGTGTTGGTGGTGTTGGTGGTGTTGGTGGTGTTGGTGGTGTTGGTGGGCGGTGTTAAAGAGACGGCTTCATGAAACCAGCTGGACTCCCGTTGAGGAAGAGAGAGTTCTGTGCTCGTCGGTGTGATCGTCTCTCGGGGTTCTCCGATGATGAGGCGAGAGATGTTGAGGAAACACAGGACGACGAGGAAGTCAAGCTGCCGGTGTTCCTGGTACTTTAGAAATCAGGGGGGGGGGTTAATGAGGAGGGGGGTTAATGGGGGGGTTAATGATTTAGTCTGAGTCAGATGTTTGAGTTGGGCCGAGCTTGACAAAATCCTACAGCGCTGATTACGGAAAGGAAACGGAACGAGAGTTCAATCAGTCTGCTGGCTCGGAGCCCGGCAGCTCCTAACACCCGACTGTAGGCAGACCAGAGACCCTGGATCACATGTTTACTGTGTAATACAGGAGGACACCTCCTATACCTCCAACTGTAGACAGACCAGAGACCCTGGATCACATGTTTACTGTGTAATACAGGAGGACACCTCCTATACCTCCAACTGTAGACAGATTAGAGACCCTGGATCACATGTTTACTGTGTAATACAGGAGGACACCTCCTATACCTCCATCTGTAGACAGACCAGAGACCCTGGATCACATGTTTACTGTGTAATACAGGAGGACACCTCCTATACCTCCAACTGTAGACAGACCAGAGACCCTGGATCACATGTTTACTGTGTAATACAGGAGGACACCTCCTATACCTCCAACTGTAGACAGACCAGAGACCCTGGATCACATGTTTACTGTGTAATACAGGAGGACACCTCCTATACCTCCAACTGTAGACAGACTAGAGACCCTGGATCACATGTTTACTGTGTAATACAGGAGGACACCTCCTATACCTCCAACTGTAGACAGACTAGAGACCCTTACTGTGTAATACAGGAGGACACCTCCTATACCTCCATCTGTAGACAGACCAGAGACCCTGGATCACATGTTTACTGTGTAATACAGGAGGACACCTCCTATACCTCCATCTGTAGACAGACCAGAGACCCTGGATCACATGTTTACAGTGTAATAAAGGAGGACACCTCCTATACCTCCAACTCTACACGCGGCACAAGCTTTTTCATTGTTGTCATTTCACAAAAAGAATATACGATATGTATTTAAGGCATTTTACTTACTTGACTCTTAATCTTAATATAGAGGATCAGGACTAAACTGAGGTCATATAGAGGATCAGGACTAGTCTGCGGTCATATAGAGGATCAGGACTAACCTGATACTGGTTCAGGACCAGGTAGAAGTTCCTCACTGTCACTTTAAGTAAAAGATCTGAGTACTTCTTCCACCACTAAACAAATCTGAAATGTATGTGACCTGAGAAGAAGCTCTTATTTTGAAAGTCAGCTGTCTCTGTAGCTGCTGCTCCCGTCCTCCATCAGAGAGTTCCTGACCCTCATCCAGCTGGTCTCCGGCCTCTCAACCTCCGTCCTTCTGTTCACTTCCTCTCTGCTTCGTTCCTCCGTCCGCCCACAGGAAGGAGGAAGTGATGCTGATGCTGACGAAGCCTTGGAGCTTATCAGCGACAGACACCATGCCGGTCCGGTTTTATATCTTCGTTATCAGTGACTCACTTCACTTAGTTCAGTTCAGATATTTACTTTGAATTATGAATCTGGCGATGAGAAAGGTGCACCGAGGGTCAGAGGTCACCGTGTGTCCGACCTCCAGAGGTCACCGTGTGTCCGACCTCCATCCATCCCCCCTGTTAGAGAAAGTGGAGGAGCAGATGGAGCCATTAGGGATCTGTTGGTGACCCAGAAGACGAATGTGAGTCCAGTAACTGGACTCCAGATGGACCTCATTGAGCCGTCGGTCCTGAAGAGGACCAACACCAACACCAGCCACAGAGCAGCGTCTCTTCCAGTTATTTTAACCCAAACTAAAATCTTTTCCTGAACCTAACTAAGTAGTTTTGTTGTCTAAACCTCTAAAAGTCTTTCCTCTGAAGACGGAAGTTTATTTTGAAAAGACTGTATTCAAACGAGCAGAAAGTTACAGTTCAAAACTCTAAAATATTTAGTTTACAGTGATATGAATTAACAATAATCACATTTAAGAAGCTGAAAATAAAGAATGTTTGTTGTTGTTGCTTATTACAATATCTACAATCATTTCTGAGGTTTATTTTGAAAATACTGTTTTCATGTAACGAGCGTAGACGTAGATGTTGCTTCAGTTGAGCAACATTTTCTAAGATCTCATACAAACCGTTGCATGAGGATACCTTAAAGTAAGTATGAAGTATTTACTAAAAGCACAATGTGGAGTTTCAACGTGTTGAATCTCTTTACTTCTACTTAATAAAAGATAAAAGTCACATAACTCTACGTTTGTTGGTGTATAACCAAACAAATTTAAACCAAACGAGGATCCACCCCACAAACATGGTGGTAGAAACTATTTACTCAACGGTGATTTGTTACTTTGGCTCAAAGAATGTTTAAAACCAGAAGTCATCACAGATCATAAATCCTCTTTTCATTTCCTTAACGACTCTGAATGTAGAGTTTAATGATCAAACACGCAATAAAAGATAAATAGATAGTTACTTTATTAATCCCGCAAGGGGACATTTTTTCGCTACAGCAGCATTTTTACATTCAGTCTACGAACAATATATACAAAAATAGAATAGAATAATAGGAAGAAAATAAGAAAAATGCACAATATATACAACAAATAGAATAGAATAATAATATTAAATTAAATTAAATAGCAAAACTAAACATTAGTGCAAGATGTAAAAAAAAAACACAAAAGGTTTTAAAGGGAAGAAGAAACGTCCGATGAAGAGTTCAGATTAAAGCCGTCATATTGAGAAGATTCATCCACTGACGTGTGAGTCATCATAAATACAGATGAACAGTGTTTGTAATAAATGCTGTGATGTCATCTGCAGATAAACACGTTTATGATGTTGTTCTGGTCGGATCGTGACTTCACTTCGTTACGTGATGAATGTTTCACATTTCAAGCTTTTAGAGTTTTTCCACGAACCACAAAGGAAAAGTCCTCATTACTCAGAGTGATATCACACATGAACTGATGGGTTTGGGGTTTTTTGGGAGGGATTTTGGGGATTTTGGGGGATTGCGTCATCGAGTTGGGAGACAACTTCACGTGTTGTGTGGTAATTATGTTTGTCTGTTTTCTGAGCTCACATTTGGCAGTAAAAAACTGTTATTTTTTAACCACCGCAAATTTCACTCTGCGGAGAAATGATTGTAGATATTGTGATAAGTTGATCGTTGATTCATCTTTTCAGTCATTTTTTACAAACTTTCGACAAACATTCTTTAATTTCAGCTTCTTAAATGTGATTCTTGTTGCTTCATATCATAAACTGAATATTTTAGGGTTTTGAACTGTAACTTTCTGCTCGTTTGAACATAGTCTTTTCAAAAGAAACTTCCTTCTTCACAGGAAACATCTTAGTTAGGTTTAGACAACAAAACTACTCGGTTAGTTTTAGGAAACGTTTGTGGTTTTGGGTTAAAATGACTCCGGAAGTACACAAACAGTTACGTTTTAAATCGACGTTGACTTCTCGTCTCACTCGGTGAACGAAGAGCTGTCCAACGGCTGAGGGATCAGCTTTTGTTCGACTTATTAACGTTGATTGAGGAGTCAAACAAACCGACGTGTCCTCACTCAACAGGTCGGGTGATATCTCACGAAGTTGCTCCTCGTTTTCCTCCGAAAGTCCAGCAACACGCGTTGCCTGCAAACAGTCTGATCACACGGATAACATACGGAATTATGTTGTGGGATATCTACGAATTGCGTAATCGCGAATGACCTATGTTACCAATGTTATGTTATTTCCTATGTATAGCTACGAATGCTGGATGAACAAACACAGGACTTTCACCCAGGAGGCTGCTGTTTGTGTCGCGTGTGAAACCAAAAGTCTTGTTGACTTATTTTGAAGTTACATTCGTGGCGTGTCTTCTGTACTTATGTTACCATGTTTATTTACTCTTTTTAAGCCGAACCACGATGTTTTCCCTAAACCAGACTAAGTAGTTTTGTTGCATAAAAATAACTACAAGCGCCTCACGTTAACAACATGGCGTCAAATGACACAAAAGAAGTGTTGTGCTGTTTATACGCCTTCCCATGAGATCACGTTGGATAATCCACATAAACGCCCAATAATAACCTCACGCAGTCGGTGGTTTCTGATTGGCTTTCAGTCTGATCCTGATTGGATTTTCTGTCATTAAGGAAGTAAAAGGAATAACTGGGAGAACAGTAACTGGATGGAGTGGAGATCCTGTAGTGTATATATTTATACTGTATGTAATGTATGATAGTGGAGCAGAAAGTCCCAGACCTGGATTAGAGGTTATATTCTAACTGCACTGTGTCCTGTATTGTGTGCAGGCTGACGGCTCAGAGGAGCGTGGAGGACGCCGAGGAGGTGGAGAGGGAGCAGCGCCGGAGAGCTCGGGAGGCGTCGCGCTGGTCCCACGGCGGCTCGCAGCCCGGAGAGTCGTCACCGGAGGACGGGACGCTGGCAGAGGACGGCATGTACGTACAGACCAGCTTCATGTGTTAAAGCTGCATTCTCTCTCCTGACCAGCACTCCTCTTTGTATAGAAGTCAAAGCTTCATGTGTTAAAGCTGCATTCTCTCTCCTGACCACCAGGGGGCGACTCCTCTGGTTGTATAGAAGTCAAAGCTTCAGTGTTAAAGCTGCATTCTCTCCTGACCACCAGGGGCGACCTCTGGTTGTATATAGAAGTCTATAGAAAATGACTCTACTTTCTTGATTTATTCCCTCAGTAAACATTGTAAACATGAGTTTATGTCTCAATCTCTAGTTTCAAGTCTTCATCAATACAGCATGATGTTCATTTAGTAAATTATGGTCCATTTAGAGTCAGACAGACCATAAAGAGGGGATGCTTTAGGGGCGGGGCTACAGGGTGATTGACAGGTCGACACCAGAGACGTATACGGTGTCTCTACGTCCTCCTCAGTCCACATATGGTCCCTAACATTCATCGGTTGCAAAAAACAACATTAAAGAAGTTGAATTCCAAGTTGATGTAATCGTGTGAACTCAGGAAGTCATTAAGTGCACAACATCATTCACTCACTCGCCTCACGTCCAACGACTTCCTGTACGAGCTGCTGACGGTGTGACGACTGCCAGGTTTTAAAGAGTTCGTCGTCACGTTTCCCAGCTGTGAAACTCGAAGCGCCTCGTTGCCCGCCCGGTTGCTCGGTTGCCGCAGGTTTCCCCTTAAAAGCAATGTTTCCACTGGGAGAAGCTGCAAACCACCTCTGCCCTCCTGCTGATGTGAAGACCAACACGCAGCTGCTTTCTCATTACACCACCGCGGAGGAATGTTTACTACAGAGCGTCTCCTGCCGTGTCAAAGCTTGTAGCCGACTTTAAATTTAATGACAGTTTCTCCTCCGTCACATCACAGGGAGTCGGTCGGCTTCAGGCCGCGGTGACTCGGCTGTGAGGAGGCCTGTAATTGAAAGCTTTTCTGAAGAAGACGCAGTAGTGATGTAACGCTGGGTTGAAATCACATTTTGCTGCACGATTATCTGAATCCAAGGAGATCAGAGGTCAAGTTCTGGCAGAGTTTGAACCAGGCGGCAACATGCATTCTCTCTCCTGACCACCAGGGGGCGACTCCTCTGGTGGTATAGAAGTCAGATTGTAAGGTACTCCTCCTCAGTCCAAATATGGTCGCTTCTGTTCATTGGTTGCAAAACAAACATGGCGCTGTCCAATCGACCATCAAGCAACAAAACCGTGTGACTTCCTGTCTGTGTCCGCCAGCTCCGAGCTCATTGGTTCCTACTGAACGCGTAAATCTTAAAAACAGAAATATAAAGTTTCACTGTAAAAAAAACAGACTTTGACTCAGGAAACCGTTGTTCATGTCCCGTGTGAAACGAGAAGTCAACGTGTCTCGTAACTTTTATGTATCTAAGTAACGGCACTTAGATATTTGAACTCAAACTATGATATTTTCATAAACCTCATTTAGTGTTTTGTTGCCTAAACCCAACTAAGTTGTTTCCTTTGAAGACAGAAGTTTATTTTGAAACCACAAACCCTTTCTGTCTCGTCAGTCCATGTTTTCTGGTCTTTTTGTGGGATTTGTTGACATCAGAGAATGATAAGTGATAAGTCATAAGTCATAAGTCATAAGTGATAAGTGATAAGTGATAAGTGGAGAGGAATACGGTAAGGCGGGGAGGCGGAGGCGTTTCCTGACGGAGGCGTCTCCACCTCAGGAATCCGTCCAGGTGTCAGAGACGCGGAGACGTCACTGCTCGTTGAGGCTGATGAGCTGCTGAGAGACTCCCAGCATGCAGCGGGGCGTCTTAATCATCTGGGGAATGCAGTGAATTCCTTCCTGCCAGCTCTTGGAAACACAAAACACACGTTCATTACTTTGACTCAGCGGGGAGGAGGGGGGGGGGGGGGGGGGGGGGGGGGGGGGGGGGGGGGGGGGGGGGGGGGGGGGGGGGGGGGGGGGGGGGGGGGGGGGGGGGGGGGGGTGGCAGCTGGAGACGATGTGCTAATTGTTGAGAATGTGTCCAATAATAAGTTCACTTCATCAACACTTGATTAACGTCTAACACTTAATCTAAAGGTCAGACGTGATATAAAACATAAGGTAGATCACACTGCGTGTGGACGGAGGAGCTGCAGGTTTAAAGGACTAAATGTAAAATGACTAAATGTTCTAAACAGGAAATTATTGTGTTTCAGGTTAAAATCATAGACTGTAAATAAGAAGTGAACGTAGTCATGGTGACGTCACTCATTGGTTTGTGGACTGATGTTTTCAAGCCTTGAGTTCGACAATTCCGTCACCATAATAGACTGAGGAGGACGTAGAGACCTGTCAATCACCCTGTAGCCCCGCCCCTAAAGCATCCCCTCTTTATGGTCTGTTTGACTCTAAATGGACCATAATTTACTAAATGAACATCATGCTGTATTGAAGAAGACTTGAAACTAGAGATTGAGACATAAACTCATGTTTACAATGTTTACTGAGGGAATAAATCAAGAGAGAAGCAGAGTCATTTTCTATAGACTTCTATACAACCAGAGGAGTCGCCCCCTGGTGGTCAGGAGAGAGAATGCAGCTTTAACACATGAAGCTTTGACTTCTATACAACCAGAGGAGCCGCCCCCTGGGGGTCAGGAGAGAGAATGCAGCTTTAACACATGAAGCTTTGACTTCTATACAACCAGAGGAGTCGCCCCCTGGTGGTCAGGAGAGAGAATGCAGCTTAAAGACATTCATTCTGGCTCAGCTTGTTTTTGTAACCAGCTGCTCCTCCCCGTCTCGTCCTCAGGTACGACGGCGACCTGAAGCCGAGCAGCTCTCTGGCTCTGGAGGAGGACGAGGGCTTCAGCGACTGGACTCAGCGTCGAGAGAGACGGAGGCAGCAGCGCCTGCAGGAGCTCAGCCAGGGAGGCGAGGAGGACGAGGACGAAGAGGAGGACACGATAAACAAAGCCAGTCCCGTGAAGACCGTCAAGGCCTCGGTCCCGTCCTCCGGTCGACTCCAGAGACAGGAGCACCTGAAAGAAGACGAGGCCGGGGGGGAGATGGAGAGGAGGAAGGAGCGGGAGGAGAAGGCGATTCGAGCTGAGAGGGTGAGGAGGGAGAAAGAGAGGGAGGAAGAGGAGGAGAAGAGCATGAAAGAGGAGGCGATGAACGGGAGGAAGGAGGAGATTCAAAGGCCGAACACAGAGGTAAGAGTTTGTCTCTGAACAACTGGGATGTTTAAAGTCCAAGTTAGTCTTTTGAGACGGATACAAGTCGAGTCTGAAGTCATTCAAAACATGAACAAGTCACGTGTCAAATTATTAGAGACGAGTCTGAGTAAAGTTTGACTGAACACATCTGAGACAAATGAAGTTAATGTTGCTCAAGACAAGTATATTTCTAGTCAAGTCATTTGAGACAAGACTAGGTCATAGTTCAAGTTAGTTGAGACAAGTCCAAGTAAAGTCTTGAGTCCTTCAAGACAAGTCTGATCAAGTCTCAAGTCTGATCAGGTCTCAAGTCTGATCAAGTCTCAATTCTGATCTGGTCTCAAGTCTGATCTGGTCTCAAGTCTAATCAAGTCTCAATTCTGATCAAGTCTCAAGTCTCAATTCTGATCAAGTCTCAAGTCTGATCAGGTCTCAAGTCTGATCAAGTCTCAAGGGGTCAAGTTTTAAATAAGAAGTCTAAGTCAAAATAGGCCAAAACCAAATAAAGTCTTTTAATGTCTGTGACTTAAAACCCACAAAATGTTTGAGAAGAACATCTGTTCATTCTTCAGGTGGAGAAAAGAAAAGAGGTGAAGATCTCCTACACCTCCAAGGTGTTTCTTCCCCAGGAGCCCAAACACAGCAACGCCAACGGAGACGCAACCAAACAGGAAGTGACGTCGTTCAAGAACAGCAAGACAAAAAGGTCCACCAGGTGAGTCGTGGGTTTATGGGGATAGATAACCATTTATTCATAACCATCACAGAAAATCAGAGTATTTAGAAACACAGAACGTCTTTAACTATCAGGGGTGTCCACATAGTTTTGGCCAGATTGTTTCAATAGATTCAAAGGGAAGCTATCACACAGGGCAATAATATCAGCAGATTTTAATATCTAAAAACCTCCCGGGTGTTTGCAGCAGAGCTGTGGAGGCGGAGGACAGGAGGCGGAGGAGGCGGAGGAGGCGGAGCAGCTGAGGCACCGACAGGTGGAGGCTGATCAGGAGCTGGAGGAGCTGAAGAGGAGCAGGGAGGAGAGGCGTCAGGCCCGGGTGGGAGATGAGCGTCGGAGGGAGGAGGAGCAGCGGCTGGCCAGAGAGGAGGTGAGCAGAACTCATGGGACGACCTTCAACGACCTCATTCAAAAGGAGAGAAGCATCCTCTGGAGTCATGTTGTCTGTATATGAATCTTATTACAACGTAGCGTAACAACGTAACAACGTAACAGCGTAACAACGTAACAACGTAACAACGTAACAACGTAAAAACGTAAAAACGTAACAGCGTAACAACGTAACAACGTAACAACGTAACAACGTAACAGCGTAACAGCGTAACAACGTAACAACGTAAAAACGTAACAACGTAAAAACGTAACAGCGTAACAACGTAACAACGTAACAACGTAAAAACGTAACAGCGTAAAAACGTAACAACGTAACAACGTAACACGTAAAAACGTAACAACGTAACAACGTAACAGCGTAACACGTAACAACGTAACAACGTAAAACAACAACGAAACGAACGTAAAACAAAACGAACAAAAAAACAACAACGTAACAACGTAAAAACGTAACAGCGTAACAACGTAACAACGTAACAGCGTAACAGCGTAACAGCGTAACAACGTAACAACGTAAAAACGTAACAACGTAAAAACGTAAAAACGTAACAACGTAAAAACGTAACAACGTAACAGCGTAACAACGTAAAAACGTAACAACGTAACAGCGTAACAGCGTAACAACGTAAAGACTTAAAAACGTAACAAAGTAACAACGTAAAATGTAACAACGTAAAAACGTAGCTAGCTCAAATGTCCAAGCTAATTTTCTGATGTAACTCCGATGTAACAAGCGTAATAACCGTATGAAGAAAAGCATAAAGCCACCTTATGCTCGGGACATGAACAGCGGTCTGCTGGGTGAAAGTCTGTTTGACTCCTCCCCCATCGCTCTCCTCCTTCGTGGACTGTGGACTTTCTCTCTTGTTATACTCATTATTGTTATTGTTATAACGGTAACGGTCGCTCCATATAATACTTGATGTGCTCTGCGAGTCGCTCGTTGCTCCGACCGAATGAAAAAACGTTGACATTCAGCTCCTCTGTGTTTTTATGCAGAAACGTTCAACACCAACGTTTCTGTTCTGAGCTGAGACGTGTAAATAACATGTTGGTTTACACGCTAACAAGTAGATGGAGTTCACCTGCCCTCTAGTACTCTAGTACTCTAGTACTCTAGTACTCCAGTACTCTAGTACTCCAGTACTCTAGTACTCCAGTACTCCAGTACTCTAGTACTCTAGTACTCCAGTACTCCAGTACTCTAGTACTCTACTACTCCAGTACTCCAGTACTCTAGTACTCTAGTACTCTAGTACTCCAGTACTCCAGTACTCTAGTACTCTAGTACTCTAGTACTCCAGTACTCCAGTACTCTAGTACTCTAGTACCTACTCTAGTATTCCAGTACTCTAGTATCTTTATGTGGAGACATCAACAGCTAATGGGACTCCGTGGATGTAGAAGGGTGGAGGTTAACAGTGTTGGTGATGTGACTCCCAGGAGGAG
>JACSYO010001318.1:77500-127500 GCA_016806645.1 Ophiodon elongatus | reverse complement strand
AGCGGACCAGGAACCGACTTAAGTTTAAATATTTTTTAATTTATTGAAAAAAACATTACGAAATCGTTGGTAAATAAAAAAGTTAAAGTTACTTTTAGGTCTTAAAAATATCCTTTTTAACTTAAATACACACGTATGTATTTTTATTTATCTTTTTTTTATGTATCTTGTAAATTACTTCAACTACTACATTGTGAACGACAGACGCTCTGACAGAAAAGATTAAATAAACTGGTGACACTTTTTAAATGAAGAGCATCTTGTATGTTTAATCTGTTCTCTGGAACTATTTCTTGACAAACAACAGTGTATCCTTCCGCCCGGTACTTCTGTTGTATGGAGGCCTAAAGCTGGATTATAATACACAAAAGACTCAATAAATACATTAATTTGAATAATTGAGGAAATTCATGAATGGGTAAAATCATGTAAATAGAAAAGAAAAAATTGGGAAATAATTAAAGATGAAAATATCTGAATTTAAAAAATAAGTATTTTTTCAAATAAACAAATACATTTTCTTTCTATTTCTTTGTTTATTTTAAAACGTCGACACGTTTGTGTTTGTTATTGATATATTATTGATATTTATATATAATATATTATATTATTATTCAGGACGTGAGACCCGGAGACGTGATGCAGAAGAAGAACATGTGGGAAGTTATCGGGGACTCGACAGGGAGGGGCCAAGGGGCCAAGGTACACACACACACACACACACACACACACACACACACGCACGCACACACCAATGCACACACACACACACACACACACACACGCACACACACACACACGCACGCACGCACGCACACACCAACGCACACGCACGCACACACACACACACACGCACGCACACGAAAGCACGCACACACACACACACACACACACGCACACACACACACACGCACGCACGCACACACCAACGCACACGCACGCACACACACACACGCACGCACGCACACACCAACGCACACACCACACGCACGCCTGCACACACACCACGCGCACACGCACGCACACACCAACGCACACACACACACGCACACACACACCGCCACGCACACACCAACGCACACACACACACACGCACACCCGCACACGCACGCACACACACACACGCACGCACGCAAGCACACACACACACGCACACACAAGCACACACACACCAACACACACACACACACAACACACACACACACCAACACGCACGCACACACACAATAGATGGATGGATAGGTAGATATATATACGGATATATATATATATATATCCGTATATATATATGTATATATGTATATATATATATATATATATATATATATACATATGGATGGATAGATAGTAGATGTTACAGGATGATAAATACATGATAAAACATAATCATGTATGTTTTCTCCCTTTAGGGCTCAGCAGCTGGTAAAAGGTACAAGTTTGTGGTTACGGGTCACGGAAAATATGAGAAGACCGGAGGAGAGTCGGCTGACGGAGATTCTGGTGAGATATGTTTCACACCAACACGTTAACATGAGTAAAGTTTATTTCCTCCGGATGGTTCTATGAGTACAGCGGGTCAATAAAGGAAGAGTCATAATTCAACTTTCATCCTTCTGTGCTGCTGATCAGGATATTTGAGGCGGAATCAAAGGAAAGTGGCCGAGAGAGAATATGAGTTTAATATATTTACTATATGACTGTAATATAACTGCTGAGAGCAAACAGGTGTAGCTTTATTTCATTTAATGTACTAAAATAGAAAACTATACGGGAAAAAACAAGTTGTATTTTTTAAATAACAAGTTTTCTTAAAAATATTATTCATTGATATCCAAATTATGTATTCTTATTAAATATGCACTAATTTCCAGAACAGAAATCAGAACATTAATTGAAGCCAGGTTAAAAATTCTTGTTTCCTGTTGTTGACATATTAGAGTCAAAGGTTTTACATTTTAAATATATCTTTGTTTCACTTCATAAATCAGAAAATACTGTCAGCAGCCATTAAAAACATCCATTTCCTCCATGTTCTTATTAATAAATGTAGTATAGATGAGGCTCTGAGTGCCGTGTGAACAAACCCCTCTGTAGAAAGCTCCAGAATCTCTTCCAGAAGTAAAGAGTAAAGTTTGGTGATGTAAGAGCTACTGAAGTGGAGATTTCTGGATCAGAGTCTGAGAACAAACTCATTTATTAAAGAGATGTTTAGTTAAATTACAGACATGAAGAAGACTCTACAGGTGAAGAGGGTCAAAACATTAATGAGTAGATATCACCATGAAACTTCACCAGCTCATCACTCACATTAAGAGGAGGATTTATTGTATTACAAGTTGTATTAAATGTTATGTTTAAATATGCAAATGAGGCATTATCTTATGAAATGTGTGCTAATTTTCATACATTTGCAGAACAGAAATCTGAACATTAAATAAAGTCAGGTTAAGAATTCTTGTTTCATGTTGTCGACATATAAGAGTTAAAGGTTTTATATTATAAATATCTCTTTGTGTTACTTCATAAATCAGAAAATACTGTCAAAAGCCATAAAAAAAGATACATTTTCTTCATGTTTTTGTAAATAATATAAGATAAGATAATAGATATCACCATGAAACTTCACCAGTTCATTACTGACATTAAGATGAGTATTTATTGTATTACAAGTTTTATGAAATGTTATGTTTAAATATGCAAATGAGGCATTACGTAATGGTGACTTGTGGTGCATTTAGTAGAAATCTACAGACGTAAATAAACAAAGTAGTAAAATAAATGTTTTATTTCCTCTAGAATGAAAAAAGACGAGTTATGGAAGACAAAATAGACCAAAATCTATAGATTTAATTGATTGATTGGAATAATGATGAAGGGGTTGTTTGATATATTTGATTTAGATTAAGTTACAGATCTATTTAATTTACTTAATTAAATGGTTTAATCAGCGTGTCTGAGCCTCAAAGTTCAGGTTCATATGAATAAAAACTCTTTAATGTTCAAACATTAGAAACAGATAAAATCAAGACGAAGGAAACTCTGCTTTTATTTAAATTTATTTGTACGTAAATTAACTCCATCACACACATTAGAAATCATTAGAAACAAAGAAAAAAAACATTCAAAAATAAAACTAGAAGAATAAACTTTTGGTTTTTCCCGCGCTGCTTCACAGTCATCGAAAAAAAAACTTGACCTTTGACCCCCACAGTCCACTGTCCCTCTGACCTCCGTCAGGCGGAGGCTGCTCCTCGTCGTTCTTCTCTTGAAAACTTACGTTAGCTTTAAGTCTGTCGGCTCTTCAAGTCACAGTGAAATCAAACATTTTGTTGGCGCCTCATTTTTCATCTTATTTCTAAATTGGAGAAGTTTTAGTCCTCCATTTTTATACGTTTATGTTTGTACTTATTATTTTATTTGGGGCGCGTGTAACGCTACTTCCTGCTTACAGTCCCACAATGCAATGCGCTGGACATCGACATGCAAAATGACAAAAATCGCAATTTATTGCTCATTATTAAGAAGTGTTGAATATACAGGAAGTAGTTCATAGTTTTGTCACAAATCAGAAAGCTGGTTTCTCTTCATGAAAAGAGTCATTTTTAATCTTTAAGATGAGTGAGATTGTGTGTGAGAGGACGCTAACTGACTCTAATTGGTGCATTATTATTCCTCTTTAATTGCACCGTGTTATTATGACCAAAGGCATATTGTTGGAACGGGACGAGGCTCAAATGAAGACGCTGCCAATTTTTTGTTTCAATGTGACTTTAAAGAAAAGTTCAATCACAAAACAATACAGTCGAAAAAGAATATTTCACAAATCACGTTATTCTCTACGTACGAGGTTTTCGCCCTGAGGCGAGTAGCACCATTTTTTAAGAACGCTGGATATTTGAATGATCTTAAAAGAGAAACAAATGTTCCTCTATTACAAAAAAAATTACTTGCTTTTACTAAAAAGCGACTTTAAGTTCAATCTTGAGTGAACTTTAATTACACAGACGATGTTCAAATCCATAACTTTAATCTGTATTTTATTGTGAACGTGCGATGAAAGAAACGAGACGCTCGGATTTTACTGAAAACATAAACGCTTTAATCTTAAATGTGACGTCTGAATGACTTTAAGACAAATGTAGCCGTCTCTCTCTTTTCTTTTCCAGCTGATCCACAAATACAAACATTTAACAACCAATCACACGAAGGCAACACAAAGCGTTTGTCAAGTATAAAGTTCAAAGCCGACTTCTTCTACCAACACAAACGTCATTCGTTAACACAGACTGAGATTCCTGCAACTGTACATTGAACATATATCATAACTTTTCTTTCCTTTACATTTTCGTCTTGGCACTTATATATTATATATATATATTATATTAGCTTAAGTAGCGGCGAACCCCCTCGCTGTTCTGTTAAAGTCTTTTGGTTCCTCCTCTTTACCTTTGCGCCCAATCAGACCCATTTCAAAAACGGTTGAGATCTTCGTCACCGGCCTCGACGCCGCCTCTTTGAGCCGCTTAGCGTCAAACTTTGGACTGAAGAGCAGCAGAGGCAGCCGGTGGGCGAACGACGGTATCTCTTTCGACGCGTCCTTTTGCAGTTCATCCTTCGCCTCCTCGCTTTTGTTCATCTCGATCTGGTGCATGATGTTCTCTTGGGTGGAAAACATTTGGAAGAGGACGGCATTCCACATCTTCGTTGCCACGGGAGCGTCTTTGGTTTGGTTCTCGTCCTGAGCGTCGGGCTTGTCCACGGCCTTCTCGTTGGCCTTTGGCACCTCGCTCTGGTCCGGCCCAGCGGCCTCCTTCTGGGAGCCTATCTCTGGGAATTTGGGCTCCTCCTGCTCCACAACCATGTGCTTCTTGAGTCGGGACCAACCGCTGAGTTTAGACTTCACACCCTTTGGCTTTTGTATGACCTTGAGAAGGGGCTCGGCCGGGAGGGATTCATCGCCTTCCTTTTTCTCAGGTGCAGATTTAACTGCCGAAGTTGATTCTGCTTTCTTATCTTTGTCTTCACTTCCTGTTGACTCAACTGCAGACGTTGTAACAGGAAGAGCGGGCGCTGCCGTGCTTTGCTTGGAGCCTTCGGCTTTAGTCTTGGCGGCGGCTACTGGTTTCTCTTTTTGATCTGAGACGTCAGCTTTTGTCTCAGTTCCAGATTTCTGGACCTTATCTTTGCCTAAAAGCTTTCTTACTGCCTTCAGAGGATCCTGGTCAACACTTTTGGGTGGAGGATGTTTGGCTACCGAAGGTTTCGTCTTTTGTTTGGCAACTTCTTGAACTTGTGTTTCTGCTTTCTGTTTCTCAAGAGATTTCCTCTCTGCTTTTGGAGATACAGCCTTTGGTGTTCCTCGAATCACCGTTTTTTCTTGTTTCGCTGCAACCCGACAGGATACCGTACTTGTCTCTTGTGTTGACGTTGTTCCTGAGGTGTCAGATGCTTGTGAAACAATAATAGTAGGGATTGAAGGGGTGATGGCATCCTTTTTATCTCCCACATGAGGTTTATCTACATCTTTGGGGGTTTCTTTGGGTTTAGAAACCTCGGACGTCTTCACAGATGGTTCTTGGCTAGTTGTCTTGCATTCTGCTGATTCCTCTTTTGTAGCTTTAACCTCCTCCTCCGTTTGCGTGTTGGAACCAGAGATACCAAATGCTGGAGAGTAAGTTCTTATTCCGCCGTAAGCAGCATATTCAGCCGGTGTCAATCCACGGTAGCCAGACTTTGACTTTTGAGCCTCTTGGGTTGGGGTTTTAGGTCTCTGAAAGGCTACAGGGGATGCACCAAAAGGTGATGTCCCATATGTTGGTGTCTTTGGTCTTTTATAGCCAGGTGATGTGGTCATAAGTCGGGATGCTTCGTATGTTGGAGTCCTGGGCCTCTGATTGCTGTAGGAAGTCACTACAGTTGTTTTCAGCTCAGATGTTGGAGTTTTAGGTCTTTGAGAGTCAGCTGGAGCAGTTCCTCTTGTCAGATCAGGCTCTGATTCAGACTTTGTGATGCTTTGTTGGATCGGTTTTACAGCAGGAGTGATTTCCAAATGAATGTCCCCATTCAGTATCGTTTCAGTAGGCTTAGGTTCAATAGTCTTGACACTTTCGGAAGCAGACAAACTGCCCATAGCAGAAACCGTTTTGGGCGTTCTTGACCTCTCCGGTTCTACTGTGATTGGCGACACTGCAAACAAGAGAGGATTGGCTTTTGAGACTTCAAAGACAGGCGTTGTAGCGCGAGACAAGTGGTATGCCGGGGTTCTAGGCCGTCCTGCTGAAGTTCTTAATGTTTGAAACTCATAAGTTGGTGTTTTAACTCTGATTTCAGCTGATGGAGTTGCTCTTTTGATTTCAACTGTTGGGGTTGCTGTTTTTATTTCAGCTGTTGCTGTTGCTCTTTTGATTTCAACTGTTGGGGTTGCTGTTTTTATTTCAGCTGTTGGAGTAGCTCTTTTGATTTCAACTGTTGGGGTTGCTCTTTTGATTTCAGCTGTTGGAGTAGCTCTTTTGATTTCAACTGTTGGGGTTATGATTGTATTCATTCCTGAAGTTGGTGTTTTCCTCTGGGAATCCATGCCCATTAAAGGAAGCTCAACCGTAGGTGTCATACCTCTTTCTACTGGGGGTTGACTTTGAGGTACTGTGCTGCCAATAGCGGTTAATCCAGCCGTGTCGTACACCGGTGGGGTCCTGGATGACTCGTAGAACGATGTGCTCGCTGTGTACATCCTAATTTGAGGAACGTCAAACATCGGTCTGGGTGATCTTGAATGTTCCGTTGCTCTGAACGTTGGACGTGGACTTTTGGATCTGCCGTGCAGGGTCAACACAACGAGAGGACGAATCACAGCTTGACCCCCTGTTGCTGAATAAGAAGTCGGACCTTGACTTTTTGTCTTTGGGGTTTCTCCGGCGGCAGCAGGTCTAACACCGGCATGAGTTTCAGCAAATGTGCTAAAAGCTGGCTTTTTCACTTCAGTAGCTGGTAGTGTTGCTTCAGATACAAAAAAGGCTGGCAGAGATATTTTGGGCACCACCAACTCTGCAACTGGCCCCGGAGCTGGTGCATTGCCAGGAAGGTGGGTCGATTCAGAATATGAGGAAACCGTGGTAACATGCTGCGAGTATGAGTACGACGGGAACGCCACCGTCTGAGGTGAGAACCTCGCTCCTCTGCCGTAAGCGGCCCGCTGGGGGTAAGGCGACGCCACGTGTTGATACAGCGGCCTGACGCTGAACCGCGGAGGCTGCTGGACGCCGTGGAGGCCGAACGGCGTCTCCGGAGTCTTGGGTGGGGTGGAGTGGTCGCTGTGCTCGAGGTCGGGGCTCGCTTCGTTCACGGGGGAAAGGCTGGAGCGGAAAAGCGCGGCGGGCTGCGATACCTGAGCGGAGGCCTTTTTCTTGGCGGTTCTCTTGAGGAGCTTCTGAAGCCGAACATTGTCCTTTCCAGGCTTCGGCAGCAGGGCTGGGGGGTAATGCTGGGAAAGCAGGCCCGGCTGGGCCACAGCACCGTATGCGACAGCCATGAGCGCTTCAGCACCCTGCGGAGGAAACAAAAGAAAAGGGAGTTTCATAGCAGGTCATGACCAAAGCATTTGTATAAAGAATATAATACGTTCAGGCCGAATTTGCTAAGATCACCGCACCTGTACTAATATATATTTATAGTATTTAACTTTATATTATTTATAGCCTTTGTGAACTTTTTCTTTGGCGCAAAACTAAACCAGTCCTGCAGCCTTTTAGTGGGTTGATGGTTCCTTTTCTATCTTCAGAGGGTTTTTTTAAGATGAAATTTGTGTATTGTTGATTCTGATTCATATTAAAGACCCCACGAAATGGACGCGTTAACTTCCTATAACTCTGAATCTTCAGCAGTGACTTCATCCTCAACAAGAAGCCCGAGATAAAATAGTGAGCAAATAGAATCATCATATTTTTTTTAATCCTGCCCCCTTTCCTATCATATCAAACATATATCCTTATCCGATACCTCCACTGGGAAACATCCCATAATACGTTAAAAGAAAATGCAACAACACTCTTTCAAATGGCCGCAAATCTACATTGATAAAACCTTTATGAACTCTGCTGTTTGTTCAAGTATTAAAACCTAAAACTTAACTAAATGAATAAAGGTAACTAAACTGACATTTGGACCACTTCATAATATCTGCATATTTAACTATTTTCTTTCTGTCTTTTGCAGATTCATATAATGATGATTTTTGAGGAGGCGTCGTCTCTTCAGGTCTGTCAGAAGCAGCAAGACTCAATTTTCTTTTCTTTCATTTATATCCAATAAATCACTTTTTCTGACTCTCTCAGTTGGACGACTACGAAGCAACAGCTCAAGTGCAAAAGATTTGATCGTCGAATGTCTATATTTGTTCAATTTCCTCTTTGTATTTTCTGATATTCAGTTTTTATTATGATGTATATATATCTGCCAGAGCTTTAATGGTTCTGCATTCTTCTCCTCTGCAGCGTTTAGCTGAACCTTAATACCCGGTTGATCCTTGTATGACGGTGCGTAGGGAAACCTGGAGGTCTTTTCAATAGAACAAGTTTACATGTTCATGTAATTGATGGATCACAGTTTGTTATATTGTCTGTTCTGCACTTAAACTTTTGTCTAAAGAACAATCTGAGCGTCTGATTTCAGGAGAGACAGCAGAGTAAATACTGATGATGATGAAAACACTGAAAGTATGAAAACTGAGCTTTTAATGTCTCAGCTCACTTGTTGCAGCCCTAAAATAGATTACATTGATTTGGTCTCTGTTACATTTCGACAACATGTATTACCTGATGTGTACAATCAAACCTTTTCCTGTGTATGTTTTTATCAGCTTTATCTCTGTACTGTTGCAGACGTTTCTCACTTTTAATTTCCATGTACTGCGATTTCTGATTGTATGTGTTTTTAATCCCTTTTCTTAAATAAATTAAAATAATTTTCTAATGTAGCTTTGCCCTCCATTTTGTCTACTTTTTGTTTGTATATTTATTGAACTATCAACTGAGAAAAGCCTCAACAATCCTCAACAACCGGCTATATTTCCATTGAAGCATTGGTGGAGATTCATGGTCCCGGGAGGATGATTTCTAATATGTTAGTGACCCATTAAACTTCCCTGTAGCGCCACCATCGGGCCAAAATTCCCTTTACTACACGAGAAATATCAAAATGTAATTTTCTGATTACATTGGTGCTCCACAGAGGATGAACCCGTGATGTGTAACGACTCCATAAACATTCAGATCTCCTGAAGGGGCTTTTCCACATAACAACACACTGCGTTTATCTTTTCATGACGTTTATTTCTGTTGCAGAGGAAAGAAAAACCTTCGGTACGGAAACTAAGATTAAACAATCTCTTCAAGCGTTTGTTGTGTCATCATCTCGAGACAAGTCAAGGTCTAACACCGGTAATAACTGCGTTTCGTCTTTCTGTTGGAGATGAAGTTCCACATTTAGGGAATTAACATTATTTATTAATCATTTTTAACCGAGCACTAACTTTATTGTGGGTCGTTTTCCTTTTTCCTCCACATCCAACTACAATGACTACTCATCTCCAGAAATCATTTTTTTCTTTTCTCAGGATTTAACATGAATTAACCGTTATCACGCGCAAACAAGCTCCGTTATCTCGAGATAATGACATAAAAAAAAATAATAGCAAGCACAGATGTTCTCTGCCTCCGTACTCTGACGCTAATCCACCAAACAGCTTTGTTTTTGGTGATGCTGAAACTCTGAAAACTAAAATACAAACTTTATTCCTTCAAAAACAAGTTATCGAGGGCTTTACAAAAAAACATAATCAGCGATCAGAGTTAGATGTGATTTTATTACATTTATTGTGAAAAGAAATTCCCTTGCGGGATTAATAAAGTATCTATCTATCTATCTATCTATCTATCTATATAAATAAGATCAAATATATTTTTATTTAAGTAAACAAATGCAGTAAAAGGACAGAATAAATACAAATCAAGAAAAGGCAAATCTAAAATAATATTTTCTTAGATTTTAAGTTTTTCCAGTCTGATGGAAAGAAGGAGCCTGAAATCCTTTAACCAATATTCCATTGTGCAGTATAATTAGGGTTTAATATGAAGTGAGGATGACTCGGTCTGAGTGTTGATAAAAGCCGGTAACCCATCAGGAGAGCTGAGCTGAGCTCTTCCTGGGTGAAGTTACCGCCTCACAGCTGATCCCATGAAGCTTTGCACTCGGCCTAATTTTAGTTCGAAGGCAGAGACGAGTCGCGGCCAATCACCTGCTTTGCTTTTTTAAGACTGCCGGCTTTTTACAGACTGCCTCGCTTTCCCCGAAAAAGATCAATAAATCAGAGTTGTGTGAAGCGGACCAGGTGGAGGCGGGGCTTCAGAGACGTGAGAGGAGCATTGTGAAAGACGAGGGTAAAATAACTGAAATCACATTTCATGTATGTTTTCATGTAGGCAGCTGTGCATGTAATTAGGGTCTTATGGTTTCTGTCCCAGCATGTGCAGCAACACCAGGGTTATGATCCATGCTCAAAATGTATAAAATAATAAGGTTTAAGGTTTAATTTTGGGGGACAATGTCCAGCAAACGGTAAGAAAATGTCAATTCGTCACATTACAATTTTGTTACACCAAAATAAAATATAGTACAGAGGAAACATTTTGGTGATTTATCTATTCTTAGAGCCTCAGTGGAGTAAAAACGTAAAGTTTGTGCTAAAGGCGTTGCCAGAAGAAAATTCAATGAAATCAAAATGGTTGATCCTTTGGGGAGCTGGAATATGGTTAGAAGGTTTTATACTTTTATGAGGTTTTTTTGTGTTAAAGTGGAAAACTTAGATGAAAGAGGAGGTCAACAAAATCATTAAGATTCATCCTCTGGGACCATGAACATCCAAATCTAGATCTAAAGAAAGAGTCATTAAGATCGGAATGGTTCATCCTCTGCGGTGCTGCAATATGAGTAAAACGTTTCAAGCCAATCACCAAGTTTTTGTTTTGATGTTTTTTAGAAAGTGGAAAATGTCTCCTGAAGCTACAGAAAAGAGAGGTCAACAAAGCATTAGGGTCCATCCTCTGGGGACCATGAGCGTCCAAATCCAAATGTATTTCATGGTTAATTTAATGGTAATCTGGCTGGTATTCCATCCCTGGCCTCCTCCTGAGCCGTAGACGTGTCGTGCTATCTGTTTTTAAAGAGTTAGCGTAGCATCAGTACTCTGCCTCCCTGTGAGGTTGCAGGTTTATTTTCACGGCTGGCGTTCGGCTTCGTCAGGATCCTCTCGCGTCCCACACGAATCCACTCATTTAGATGTGTGTATATATATCTGCTGAGGGGTGAAAGTGAATGCAGAGCATGTGACCTCGTGACATCACAACCCCGGCGACACCGGATAGGGCGCCAGAAACATCGAGAACTACCCAATCACACGAGAGGACGAGGATTTAATTTAAAAGGATAAAGAAACGGAGAAATCTGGTGGAACTTTTCTGTTTTTGTTTATATTCCCCCCCCCCCCTCCCCCCTGTCCTTTTTGTAAAAATAACATTAGTGCAATCAGGATTCAGATACGTTTATGAACATAACTGACCATGCAGTCTGTACAAAAACAACTGTTTAATATACTCAGTTTATTTTGTGTCACCTCAGTGAAATCTAGGCCAGAGCTGGTTGTGTTTTTAAGCCCCCCCTTCCCCCTCCTCTCTCCCCCCCATCCCTGAACCTGCTGCCATCTGACACATGAGAGCCCACTCCTCCTTTTAAGGCTCGGGTAGGTTCGCCTTCAGGATGCAGGTTCAAAAGAGGAAAGGGTAATAATAGCCGTGTCAGAAAAAACCAAGCTGGTCCACAATGGCCTCCTTAAGTGAATGAATCCACCCCAAAAGAAGGCTTCACCACACACACACACACACACACACACACACACACAAACACACACACACACACACACACACACACACACACACACACACACACACACAGTTGTTAGAAGGAGAAAGAAGGAAACCTACCAGGTAACAAACTTGTTGCCGATGGTCAAAGCGCTCCAGGCGGGTTCCCCTTGACAGGACGGGAGAGAACATTCATGTTCAGTGTAGAGTATCAAACTTTATTCTTCATAATTACACAGCGTGTCAGTCAAGCCTCATTCCGGATAAATGACAGAGTGTGTTGTGAAGCCACAGGGAGGAGAAAGAGTGCGAGGCTAACAATTAGCTCGGCCCCGCTGGTGCAAATAAACCTCCCCGACACGTCAGATCTCTGGCTGCAGAGGTCGGGGGGAGGGGGGGAGGGGCGGGGGGGTCTGCGTTCGACAGCAGCTGCCTCCCCGACGCTGCCGCCGGCCTCCCTGATCTGTACCTGCAGAATAAAAGGTGTCATAACGGCGTGTTTACCTGTGCGACTGCTGCTCGGGGGGCGGCCGGCCCGGCTGCTGCCTGCTTGTCCCAGCCCGGAGTGTCAGAGCGGCAGGTTCATGCTGAGCCCAGCCCGACCCCCCCCCCCTTCTACGAATGGAAGGAACGGACGCCATGGCAGGCCAAAAATAAATCCTGAGCCCTGCGAGCCGCTCAGAGTGACAGCAGGGTCGAGGAGAACCTTAGGTTTCACCACCTCAGGGCTCTAAAAGTAGGGGTCTCGGGGCCCCGGGGTCCGTAGAGGATGTACAGGGAAATGAATTTCACATTATTTTAATGCTGTAGATTTAGGTGTTCTTGCAGCCCAGTATCACGGCGGGATGTGAAATAGTGAACGGGGACACGAATTGTCTGTTTTGTGTCGCTCTGATGTAAATATTGCCAATGGAGAGTCAATTAGGATCCTTATTGGTGGTGGACACACGAAGGAAATGCAACCATGTGACTAAGCAACAGTCAGAGCAAGTGATGTAGTTTATAAGGGCGGGACCTGGACGGGTCCAAAACACACAGGGCTGTCAACCACGGGTGGTTTTATGGTTGTGGTTGTGTTGCCTTAACCCAAATGTTGGTTTTGTTGCCTTAACCCAAATGTTGGTTTTGTTGCCTAAACCCTAAATGTTGGTTTTGTTGCCTTAACCCAAATGTTGGTTTTGTTGCCTAAACCCTAAATGTTGGTTTTGTTGCCTAACCTAAATGTTGGTTTTGTTGCCTCAACCCAATTGTTCGTAGTTATTTTAAGCCCAACCATGTTTTTCCTTAACCGAACTAAGTGGTTTTGTTGCCTAAACCAAACTTTCATCTTTAATGTGATGTCATTCCGAAAAAAAAAGTAATTCGGAGCAACACAAAACATACGGCCAATTGGGTTCCCTGTACACAAAAGCAATAAATTGCATTTGGTGACTATTTCACAAACTGCCGTGAGACCGTGTTGGATCTTGATTTCTGAGGCGCGCTTCACCCGTACAGGTGGGTTGTAGGTGTGAGTTGCTTGGTCGGGATTCGGGGGCTCATGACGGTGGTTCGGGGTTCTTCTGGGACTACCAAGAACATTTGAGTGGGTCCTTGGTTTTCTCGGGGAAGTCTGAGGGTCCTTGTGTAGAAGTCCTTGAGTCCTATTGTAATGTCCGGCCTCACTGATGTGATGACGGGTTCTCAGTGTTCACGTCCTACAGGATGGAAGGTTACAGTTGGCTGTGTGAGCATTAAAATACTGTGCATTGAAAATATTACAGCATTTACATAAATTTGTAAAAATACCACATAGTAATAATACTTTGCCATAGGTAAAAGTCCTGCATTTGACATTCTATTTGAATAAAAGCATATAAATATTACCAGCACTGAACCAATGTACGCGTATGTAAGTCTCTGCAAAATGGCCCATTTCAGAGTATTAAATTATGGAGCCTTCAAGGTCCAGAAAGATTAAACATATTATTATTTTAAGCATACAAGACAATCATTTCTACGAATAGTTTATTATCACAAGGTTAAAAAAATATATATACTTTTTTCGACTTCAGTTGTTCTCTTCAAAGTTTTTGTTGGGGTCGAATTTACAACTTTATTATCATTTATTTTTTGCCTTTTCGATGCGCAGTATTTTAATCCTCACAAAACTAACTGTAATCAAACCACCGTCTCGATTACGTGAAATTGTTGAAATCTCTACCACCCATCCCTTTATGACTTTAAAGGGACTTCATGGGTTCTTTAGGAGGTTCTAGGTTTCTTTAAGGGGTTTTCAGGGGGTTCTACTAAAACTTTTTATCCACTCGAACCCATCCCTATTTGAAGTGAGTCGATGACACCCAGGGATCCAAGGTCCAGACATATTGAAAGGGGACCAGGAGACATTCAGGGGCTGTTATGCTGTTGATCCAGGAGTCTCTTTAGAGATCCTCAGGGACTGTTCACACATTGCGTCTAAAAACTAAAGGCAGCCAGCCGTCATCCTTTCATCCGGGGGGCTTGGGAGGTTGCGCTCCAGTCATGCCTGCCGGTACTAAGCAAACACAACCTGCATGCATGTTGGCAATGGCAATGATGATAAAGTTGCGGTGATTCAGCAGTAATCCTCACTGAACTAAAGTCAAAACCAAGATAAATGGATTCCCAGCACCGTAAATCCCTCACAGTAGCGTCACTGCTCCATTTCTCAGTCTGGCTGACCTTTTCTTTTTTTGGCGCCCCTGGATGGAAAAGGTGGAGCGGCATGTGTCCCGGTCCTGAAGTTAAGGGGGTTAATGTGACCCTTGAAAGTGGAACCACAGGGTGCTGGGTTGGCGATTCCATCCTCATTCTGCATGAACAAGACTCTGAACCCCAAGTTGCTCCCCGGGAGCTTCACAGCAACTCACTGCTCCTAAATGTTTAGGATGGGTTAAATGTAGAGTCATGTTTTAATGTGTAAACCTGAATGTTTATGACGACCGTAATAAAGATTGAGTTGTAGAGGTATTGGACCGATGTACCGAGGGGGGGGAGGTACCTGAATTCTTTGACAAGTAGTCCTTTTGTTCTGGAGGTCCTCGTATGGGGTTATGAGGTCCTTGAGATGTTCAGGTACTCTCTTTAAGGGTTGCAAGGATCTTCAGGGTTTCCTAATGGTCCATTGAATATCTCCTGGGCATATTTAGGGGTTTTACAAGTATTACTGGAGTCATTCGGATGATTTATGGGGTTCTTGTAGGGTTCAGGAGAGCTTTCATAAGGCCTTGTGTGATTTCCAGGAGTCCTCAAGAGGAGTTTAGGGGCCTTTTGAGGTTCCTATTGGCAGCTCTGGATCAGGTTGCTCCTTAATGAGGACTCTTGAGTGTTTGCAGTGTAACGGCCTCAGTGGTTTGTCTCTGGACCACAGACAGGTCAACTGTGAATCAGCAACAAGTCAATCAACCAGGAGCTCTTTGTCGGTTTGTGTTTGAACACATTTGACACTCCTACATGTGGGAGCCCGAGACTCTGTTCGTTATTCTGTCATTACAGCGCCCCCTGGAGGAAAATCAGAGGGTCATTCAGGATCCCTGAGACGGTGGAGACCGACTCTATAATCATAGATCCGGCTTGTAAATCACACGGAGGAGTTTGCTGAATGATTCGTGCTGCAGCTTGTTTAGACTGACAGAGAAACTGAAAGACATTAGCAACCGATTGGACGGATCCTCCATCAGATAGGGGGCTGATTCCTGGAAGAAGATTCTCTGTCAGAGTTCAAGCCAATTGAATACAATCTTAAATGGGGAATTTTTAAGGACAAAAATGAACAACAAACAATATTTAGCAAATATTTCATATGTTAAATAACTAAAAAAGACATAGATTCAAATATATTTTCACTATTAGAGATCACACTGTGTGGAAAGCCAAGCTGTCCAACACATTCAGCACACATTTACACCAAATGTCCTTATTTAAAAGTTTGATTTCATCTCATTGGATAGTATTTTTCCTCTAATTTGTCGTATGCTGAGTTTGTGTCGAATCTCAGTTGTCAAATAATGTTGTTCTGCTTGTTTTCAAGACCAAGTCTGAAGTATGTTCAGTGATTTATTGGCTGGGGGATACTCCTTCTGCACTTCTAATTGATTCTTGCAAACCAGGGAGTCAACGAAAACAAGCATCAGATGGATCAACATGACGCATTTACAGCTTGGATAGACACATTCTCCAGGTTCTGGTCCTCCTCTGACTGTACATTATGTTTATGTGCCCCAAACTTCTTTAAGAGGTTCAGGATCACCACCTGCCTCGCTTCCCTGACGTCGTCTTCTCACTCCAACTTGAAATTTGCTTGCCTTAAAATGCAGCTGCCCCAGAATAGCAACCTAGGGGGGCGTCTTGGCTGCCCCCCTTCTCTAAACTTGAGCCTCCCACCTTAGCATTCGACCCTTCCATCTCCTTATTGAGTGCCAGCGGTGGGAGGAGGGGGCACCGAAAGTCACGGCCCTCAACCCGGCCTCGCCTCCAGGACGTCTCTCCAGCCAATGGGGAGGCCGAACGGATCGCGTGTCACTATAACAGAAGGACATAATCAGCGCGGTAAGTTTGCAGAACCTTACAGCTAGTCTCAGCCAGCGGGGAGCTCACTTCTTTCAGCTTTTCTGAGGTAAGAGAGAGAGAGTGAATGAGTGAGTGAGTGAGTGAGTGAGTGAGTGAGTGAGTGGCAGGAAGAGGATGCTCATGTGCAATGTTCCCCCCAAAAGTGTCCAATCAATCTGAGGACAGCTGAGTCCACGTGTTTAAATCAGTGCCACAACCAGGCAGGCCTGTCCCCGCCGAGGTCAGGGGCCACGCCAGGGACGGGCCTCCCTCCGAAGCCCAGAGAGAGCGATGCTTCCACGGTTGAGCTCGGTGGCGATGAAATGGAGTTTTGTGTTTGATTGCAGACGTGCGTCTGAGAAGCTGTTGTTTTGTTGACACCTTGTGGTATCTCTGTATATATTGGATATTTTATTGAAGTGTATAATCTTGTAAAACCGTTAAAATATGAAAAAGCTCATTGGGTTTAAAAAGCTCTGACATCCTTGCTGGACATCCGGTTTGGTCTTTGGAGGGCTTCTGTTGTTGTTTCTGAGCCGGGTTTGGTCCGAGTCCAGTGACCCGGCGGAGGTTCATACCTGAAGGATTTACAGACGGCTTAAAGCCTTTGAAGCAGCTTTCCGCTTCAGGAGACAGAAGACGATCCTAATGAGTTATGCGACATCGTGCGGCGGTGAATGGTGTTGTTATTCCTGACATTTTAAATCGGGGGTCACTTTGTTTTGCTTTGCTGGCTGATACGTTTAATATTGTTGATGTCCATTGATGAAGCTGTAGATTGGGCGGGGCATGTGTGTACATTTAAGCCGCACATAGCTAGAGGATGAACACTTTAAGATCTTGAACAGGAGCCAAAAAATACTCCAGACTACCAATATTACATCATGGTGTCAACACAAAATGGAATTTACGAGATCCAAAGAGCAAATAGGAGGAAGCCTTTAGCGTTAGCCCTTTAACCTTCATGGCTAGCTTTCAGGGTTTATTTTAATTCCTGAGCAAAAGTGGCCTCAGTCAGCAGGGAGCCTCGGGAGTGTGATTGAAGGAACCATGTGAGAGCGAGACAGCCAGATAAGGAGATGAAGGTGGAATTATGGGTAGTGGTCCAGGGGAAGGAACCCAATCTTTCGGGTCCCCCCCCCCCTGAAACCGGATCCGGGGAAATGGGCAGCTGTCAGTTGGAAATAGTTGTGATGTCGGGATGCATTCATGGTGGCCTCAGGCTAATTTGACTAAGGGGCAACTAATCTGCCATCTAATCGCTGATTGATTAAATTATGAAGACGTTCAGGTCATGTGAGTTTATCGTTGCTCAGATCCAGTCTGGACCTGTACAGCTGGCGGTGATCATAGAGTATAGCTCATAGACAGAGGTTTACAGAAGAGTGATTCTAAAGATAAAAAGTCTTTAACACCTTCAATGCCGATTGATGGGAAAGGGCAGGACGCCAACCTTTACCACAACCCCCACTCCCCTTTCAACATCCACCTCCTCCATCAGCAGTTGGAAACAGACCGATGGCATAAAGTCTAAGTTTGGCTCCCTTCTCACTTATCGTCAGAGAAGCAGATTCTGGACTGAGGCTCGAATTTCAGCCCAAAGTTTTAACGACAATTATAAAACCAATTTTTGGATTTGACCAATTTGGGAGGGATTTGTAACACATCGTCCTCCGAATGATGAGGAACAAACACATTTCGGGAGTTATTAAAGATTTTTTATTTTTACTTTTTTTTTGGTTGGGGGGTTGAAATATGTGCAGGGCAGCAGGGTGGGGTCGGCAGCAGATATTTAAGACATCTGCAACTTAATCCCGAGCTATAAATACAGCAGGCTGCTGGCTCGCTCCTCGCAGACAGACTTTAAGACTCCTCTCTTCTCTTTTGCCTCCAGGTTGCAAAGTCCACTGTCACCATGTCCGACACTGAGGAAGTGTAAGTCCATTCACGTTTACGTTCTCAGATGTTTGACGACTCAAGGCCCACCGAGATGCTTCGTGGTTGAAAGCTCTGGGAAAAAGCTACAAAGCGGGACCTTGAGTTCAAGATTATTTCGTCAAACTAATGTGCACGTTGTGCAAGCATGAATTCTTTACGCTAATATTTTGGATTATTAATCATAATTTCTTTGCTTTCTCTCTTGCAGCGATCAGGGTAAGTAGCATCATTTTCCCCCTTTTTTTTAAAATAAAAAATGAAATCCCCACGTATTAGCTGTCAGGTACAGTCCGGAGCTCCATGCTAAATGAATCTTACCTAACTGACTTTCCATTCCCTGAAGAGAAGCATTTGCACTGGACAAATCTATATGTTTACAGGTTTGGCTTGACTCCCTCCAGGTTCAAGTTGTGCAATAATGTTCTCTCCTATTTTAAGCAAATCTGCTCAGATATTATCTTCCCGCTGCTGCATGGTTGCAGGCACCAATGTGGGCCATCAGGACAGTGTCAAAAATGGTCTAAAATAGATATAAATAAATAAGATAAAACTGCACTGACCTGTTTGGACAACAAGTCCAGCAGCTCTGCATGAACATCTGCAACTGTGCGGTCCTCCTGAGCCAAGCAGCGTCTCGGATCAGCAGGACAAAAAGTTTAAAAAGCCGCTTTGAGGCGCTCTGATTGGCCCAGGAGGACCGCGTTGTGTTTGCTTAGCATGGATCCGCAGTGTACCCACATTTTTGGATCTATATTCTGTCAAAAAATGGGTACAAACCGGGATCCTTTGATAACGTTCTTCTGCTCCTTTTCTTTCTCGGACGGCCGTGAAGAATACGATGGTAAGACGTAAAATCTAACGTCACTGATACTAATTCGTCCGTGTGTTTTTCGTAGCCTACGTTCCCACATGGACCTTTCTGTGGCATGCTGGTTAACACTAACTGAGATAAACCCAAAGACGCAGGAGAGTCAATTGCATTGGGGTAGATTTCGTCTCTTTTTGCCTTCGACCACGTCGAGTTGTCTTCAGGAACCAATCCCATTTCATCCATCAATGACTGACCTTTTCTCTCCTGTAACTGCTTGCTGTCTCACATGCTTTAGCGCCATCTGGTGGCAGTTTCCCCCCAAACCGCCACCACCACGAACCTCCTCATATCTCACATCTTCCCACCCTCTCTCTTCCATCTACTCACCCCCCCCGACCCCCCACCCTTCTCCCTGTTACCCCATTTTCTCTACATGCTTCCATTAACCCTTTCACCGCACTTCCTCTCCCCTGGTGACTCGCTGCATGTTGTGTAGCCGTACAAGAGGAGGTAGTAGAGGAAGTAGAGGTGGCCCCTGAGGCGGCCCCTGAGGCAGAGCCAGAGCCAGAGCCAGAACCAGAACCAGTGGTAGAACCAGAGCCAGTGCCAGAACCAGAACCAGAGCCTGAGCCTGAGTATGAAGGTATGTGGTATGGAAGGGGGGTAGGGGGTAGTCTAGCATCCTTTCCCAGGCGACAGGTGCGCTCCGAAGGCTGCAGCCAGCCAGACAGACCCCACTAATCCTGACCCCGCACACATGCCCATCATGTCTGCTCACGCTAACGCCACCTTCCTTTCACCGCTTGGCGAAGTCAGAAGACAACCCGCTTAGTGCTCAGAGGGGCGCCGTGTGGGACGGGAAGACGATATACCGATAGAAACACGTGTTGAGATGATCGTTCCCAAAGCATTTTACAGTTAGTGTATGACTAATATTTGAAATGTATTATTTAATATAATAATATAAATAATATTTTTGCATTAAAGCTCACGTTTTAGGCTGATATAAAGAGCCAAAGTCCTGCTCCACCATATATACGTTAGCGTATGTTTAGCTTTAGTATAATTAGCTCTTGTTCCATTAGCTTTTGTCCCGTTAGCTTATGTTCCCTTAACTTTTGTCCTGTTAGCTTTTGTCCCGTTAGCTTTTGTCCCGTTAGCTTATGTCCCGTTAGCTTATGTTCCCTTAACTTTTGTCCTGTTAGCTTATGTTCCCTTAGCTTTTGTCCCGTTAGCTTATGTTCCCTTAACTTTTGTCCCGTTAGCTTATGTTCCCTTAGCTTTTGTCCCGTTAGCTTATGTTCTGATGAATATGTTTTTGGCATAGATGCGTCTGTCCGTTGCGTTTGTGCCAACACGTTAGCATACAGTACAATACAGGAAGTATAGCACAGATGTGTTAATATTATTCAGTAAAAATCCTTTTCAAAAGTTTTTTATTCTGTGAATTATAAGATTCACTGCTTATGAAAAATAACAAACCGCTTTTGTATAAACTTAATCTCCCAAGCTAACGTAACTTACGTTGTATGTGAAGTTAAAAGAATATAATAAAACCCTCAAAAGAAAAGTCCTGCAAATATAGCAAAACATACACAGAGTGCTAGTAAATTAGCAACTTAGCCTAGCATACTAAATGCTAAAATGTTGGCGTTCGCAGTGGACAAAGATTTCAACTGTAAACACGGAATATTTAAGGTCTTAAATTCTTAAAAAGGACAAACATTGGCTCTTTTATCAGTCTAATCCCACTACTACAGTTCCACATGTACTCTAAGTACTTTTATTTGGGGTACATGGTTGCATCTCATTATTTTTAATTCTAATGAAGTTTAACATTAGATTACATACATACTATGTCTTGAGCGGCTTCTTTTAAGATGGTGTCTCAGATTTCAACCTTTTCTAAATTTACCACTGTCACACCATCTTATATTAAGCTCACATGATGGAGGAAAGTCGGTGTTGGACAGTAAATTTATGGTTTGATGCCAAACTCAAAGCTTTTCACCTATAAGCTGTAATTTGCTGCCACGTTGATGATGTTCAAACGTCCACTCCGACTTTCCAGCTTTACTTTGACATTTTTTAAATTGCATGTGAATCCAGGTGCGATTGTTAAAGGAATCCTACTTTGTTGAGCTGTTCGAAGGTGAAACATTTTTTAAATAAGTGTTTTGTAAATTCTCAAATATTGGTTTTATTATTTAACTTAAACTGCAACGAGACCTTTATTTGAAACAGTCTTGTATTACAGGCTTTTACTTCTAAACGTCAATGCTTTATACTTATGTTTTGACATGTTTTTGCCTCCCTATATTTCCCAGTTGCTTTTCATTTTTAACCGCTGTTAAACTAACATGAAAAAGCGTCAGTGGTATTACGTGACTGTTGTTGTACAGATGGAATTAGTGCCTTGAAAATGTACATAATGCAAATTATAAGCAACTTCCTTTATGTGTTCGTTCTGGCCTCTTAATATCGGCTATTATTTGAGAATTTACAGTTATTACATCTTGTAGTTTCTCTATGTTGAACTGATCAGCTGCTCTCAGAGCTGTTGCTAACGCTTTTTGTCTATTCTGCTTTTTCGTTTTGGATGCTTGCTGCATGCAGAGACCTTGGAAGAGGAAGGTATGTTGATTTGAAAAAATTAAGAAAAACTTCTGTGATCTGTCATTCTGGTTTTGGGAGGTCTGACATCTGTACCTCAGGGGGAACGCCTGCTGTTCACAAAATGTCTGTCCAAAAAAAATTATATCTGTCTGTCCAAAAAAAAATCCAGGAGCGCTGCCCCAATTGGCACTGAGAGTTTGAAATTCAGAACAAAATCAAAACACAATTTTTTAAAAGCCTTATTGGGAAAGTTTTGAGATTAAAGCTGCTAGTGGAGAAAAAGGGTGAAAGAACATGAGATGCTAACACGTGCTTTACCGCGCAGCGACCCCACCGCTGGGCCACTCGTCCTCTGCATGGCATGGAGACGCCCGACTCTGGGTGGAAAGACAAGCACCAATCGGGGGGTGGGGGGGTTACTTTGTCTTGCTTGTGTAAAATGGTTTTGGGGTCAAGCCAAATAAGGACATGACACGGTACATAAATGTCACCATTCATTTAGACGAATGAGGCTCTTTTTTTTAATTTTTTTTTAAAGAAAACTGATCGTTTTTGTAATAATTCAACACTGAATAACTTTACTCACAGCAAGATGGTTCTTTGATATTCACAAAAATGCTTTTATTTAATATGTGAAGTTTTCATTTGTTTGTTCTGACACTGTTTAACTGTTGTTCTAACCCAAATTTAAACACTGAGACTGCAATTTCCATTTTTTTTTTATCTTAATCTAATTCTATGGCCAAAGTGCAATAACCTCCTATCTGCACTTTGTAGTATATTTTTCTTTTTTTTTGTATTTTTGTAATTTTTTGTATTTTGTAGCATGTATTGGGTATCCTTAACAAATAGCATTCCGCAAGAAAACAACAAGTCTTTTTTTAGTATTCTCAAAAAACTGCATTTTTCAGAGGAGGTTTTGCTCTTCGGCCATTGTTGTGTCACGTAGAGCCAAAACCAAGAGAAAGTGAAACAATCTGCTTTGTTTCTAACCCCATGACATGTACTTGTCCCCTCTTCGTTTCCTAACCTGCAGAGGAGAAGCCAAAGTTCAAGTAAGTTTCCTTCTCGTGCACTTCAAATGATTTCTGCAGACATTTCCACCAGAGACGTTTGATTAACAAAATAAATAAATAAAAAAGCATTGAAAGGGTATTAAAACCGGAGCTCTTAAGTGAAACTCTCCCTCCTGCAGGCCGAGCGCTCCTAAGATCCCCGACGGTGAGAAAGTGGACTTTGATGTAAGTGGAGCTGAAGCGACGCGTGAAGCAGCGAGTCGAGTGTTTCTGTTTCTGCTCGGCTGAACTGTTCTCTGTGATTCTGAAACCAGGACATCCAGAAGAAACGCCAGAACAAGGACCTGGTGGAGCTGCAGGGCCTGATCGACGCCCACTTTGAGTGCAGGAAGAAGGAAGAGGAGGAGCTGATCGGCCTGAAGGACAGGATTGTGAGTCTTCACGTCGCGTTTCCATGGGAACGTAGTTCAGCCCGGTCGCATGGCAACTGAAGTAGTCACGAAATGTCTGGGGGTTTTCCAACTGTTGGTTTTATTGCCTAAACCTAACTGTTGGTTTTGTTGCCTAAACCTAACTGTTGGTTTTATTGCCTAAACCTAACTGTTGGTTTTGTTGCATAAACCTAACTGTTGGTTTTGTTGCATAAACCTAACTCTTGGTTTTGTTGCCGAAACCCAACAGTTGGTTTAGTTGCCGAAACCTAACTGTTGGTTTTATTGCCTAAACATAACTCTTGGTTTTGGTGCCTAAACCCAACAGTTGGTTATTTTAACCATGACATTTCTCCTGAACCTAAATAAGTTGTTATGTTGCCTTAACATAACTTTCTTGCCGAGAGACACACAAAAAACTGGACATTTGTTTCCCTGTGCTTGAATTTATTTCCCTTCCGTAACTTAAACAATGCAACAGAAACGTCCTCCTTTTAGGCCCAACCCCCGGCGTGTTTACCTGTGAACAACTAAACAGAGGTATATTTACATGTTGCGTTGCTGCGTCCTGCAGGAGAAGCGTCGCGCCGAGAGGGCCGAGCAGCAGAGAATCCGCTCTGAGAAGGACAAGGAGCGCCAGGCCAGGCGTGAGGTGAGCATTACACCCTCCGGCCCCTAGGGGGCGCCAGAGGTCACATCGGTCTGCTCTGAGGTTGTGAAAAATTAGATTTGGCACATGTATAACTACAATTGTATTAAAAAATATATATAATAACACACTTATTGGATAATTTATACAAAAGTCTGTATATAAAACTATTTAAAGAGAGATATTTTATTTGTCCTGAGTCAAAAACAGTCATCTGCATTCTGTGTGAACCTGGTATTTGTGCACAGATAAAGACCAGTATTAGTATAAGTATTATATATATATATTTATATTTATATATCCTGCATAGATTTAACAAGGTCATGCAATTTACAATAATTCAAGAGCTTTGCAAAGTCCAAAGGTAAATCCTTGAAGACACCATCACTTTATTTATGTTGATAAAACTGACGAGTTATATTCATTAAAGAAAGTTTATTTAATTAATTTTAAATTGAGAATTGAGCACCATCAAAGTTCCTCCATAACTTTATTAACGTGTCCCGTGTGATCGGAGGGGGAGTGAACGGTGGAACCGGACACGGAGGTCTCACTCTGTTTGTTTTTCTCTGAACCAGGAAGAGAGGCGGATCAGGGAGGAGATCGAAATCAAGAAGAAGCAAGACGACGATGCCAAGAAGAAGTCAGCTCTGTCCAGCATGGGCTCCAACTACAGCAGCCACCTGCAGAAAGTCAGTACAGCAGTACTACCTAGTAGGAGTAGCAGTAGTAGTAGTAGTAGTAGTGGTAGTGGTAGTAGTAGTAGTAGTAGTAGCAGTAGCAGTAGTAGTAGTAGTGGTAGTAGTAGCAGTAGTAGTAGTAGTAGTAGTAGTAGTAGTGGTAGTAATAGCAGTAGTAGTAGTAGTAGTAGTAGCTTCTTATCTGGACAGCAGTGGTGTATAGTTACTAAGTACATTTACTAAAGAACTTGGGTATTTTCATGTTATGTACGGAAGCTCGAAACGGCCATGATTTACAAAAAAAGTATTAATTTGCTTGTGTTACTTTATAATTGATTCCAATATTTTACAGGTAAATATTGTACTTTTTACCGCATTACATTTATTTGACAGCTTTAGTTACTTTTCAGGTTAGGATATTAAAAACCAATAATGACAGTATAAAATAAATGTTTACAATAGTATAAACTGTAACACTGACAGCGTCTATTGGGTAATTTTACTTTAAGTACATTTCACTCATAATACTTAAACATTTTTTATTTAAGTAAGGTTTTGAATCTAGGACTTTTACTTGTAACTGTATTTTTTTACAGACTTTTACAGATAATTTACTTAAAAAGTAGGAATACCTTCTTTGAATACTCCATTGCAAGTAAAAGTCCTGAATTGAAGTATTATCAACTAAATGTACCCAAAGTATCAAAAGTGAAAGTACTAATTATGCAGAAAAAGCAAATTTATTATGTAGAATGCGATATTATTCTTCAGTTTTTATCACTAATGAATACGTAAGAGCGTTTTAATGTTGTAGTGGAGCCAATTTGATATACTTTGTATACTACTAGTACTGCATCATATCATGCAAGCATATAGAAAGTAATAAATATAGTGAAGTATAAAGTAGCATAAAATAGAAATCTGTCTAGATTGTACTGAAGTACTTAGTTACATTCAGTACTTTTCCTCGAGGTGAAAGTACTTGTGTGAACCAGTACTCCGTCTTTACAGGCTGACCAGAAGAGAGGTGGGAAGAAGGAGACAGAGAGAGAGAAGAAGAAGAAGATCCTGAGCGCCCGACGCAAGCAGCTGAACATCGACCACCTGAACGAAGACAAGCTGAAGTACGACCCGACACGCCTCCGACATGCCCCCGTCACACCCCCAACATGCCTCCGTCACGCCCCCAACACGCCTCTGTCACGCCCCCAACACGCCTCCGACATGCCCCCAACACGCCTCTGTCACGCCCCTAACACACCCCCGACATGCCCCCAACACGCCTCTGTCACGCCCCCAACACACCCCCGACATGCCCCCCCTTAGAGACGCTACTCAATACAACACACTGTGCAATAACAGTTACAATAGTTATTCTGTCTGTATATAATTACTTCATTACAGTCTGATCTGATCTGATCTGATCTGATCTGATCTGATCTGATCTGATCTGATCTGATCTGATCTGATCTGATCTGATCTGATCTGATCTGATATGATATGATATGATATGATATGATATGATCTGATATGATATGATATGATATGATATGATCTATTCTGGTGTCTCCTGCAGGGATAAGATCACCGAGCTGCACGAGTGGATGACCCAGCTGGAGTCTGAGAAGTTCGACCACATGGAGAGACTGAAGAGGCAGAAATACGAGGTGAGACCCCCCCTATGCCCCTCCCCCCCTCCCCCTCCCCCTCCCCCGTCTTCACACCATAATGTGCCGCTATGTCGACGATGACACTGTGTATAATATATAATGTGTTTAATGTCCGTGGCAGAGCTTCTCACCCTGACCTGGAGACCCGACATTGGGTCACTCGATGGGAAAAGGCCGACGTATCTGTGCCTCCTAGATTGTTTCTTTATTTTTGTTACTTTCTTATTTAACATATTTGTTGTTAAAATCTATTAATAACAAAATCAGGGAAATTATTGAGGCTAGCTTGGAAAAAGTTGAGAAACTTTAAATTTTAATTATTTTAATAATAACTTTACTGCTTAAAGGCTGTTTGTTTTTACTTCCCCATTACAGATATTTAGTAAAACAAAAAGTATTGTTACTGTATTGTTATTGAGCTTATCGAGGAGTTTGTCCTGCAACATTTAAATTTGGATATCACACTATTTTTATATTTTAAAGAATATTTTTACTGTAGGTTATTGTTGAATGCAGTCTACGTTAATACAGCAATATTATTTTTTTAAAAGACTCTAAAAATCATTTTGTATAACTTACTAGACTGAATATTTAAATTAATTATTTAAAGGGGATTGTTAATCATTCCTGATTCAAATCATGATTTTGACAGTTTTTAAGTTAATTATATTTTTGTGTTTTGGTAACATTTAACATTTTAAAACTTTGGCTTCTTTTGCAAAAAAAAAAAAAAAAAAAGGTTATGTAGAAAAAATATTGATTTCTTAAAATACTTAAGAAAAAGTTTAGCTTTTTCCGGTATCGTATCATTACTCGGCCTTAAATGCACATAATTAACAGATTTATCCACAGATTTGTCCTCGGTACTACTCCCAAGAATCCACACTTTTCTCAGTCTGTACCAGCTGTTTGTTGTTGTTGTTGTTGTTGTCGTCGTTGTTGATCATGGCGGTGAGCATCCAGCCGAGCGAACCTCCGGGTTTGAACCCTCGATATGCTCTTTGATTCCCTCCAGGTTACAACCCTGCGTAAGAGAGTGGAAGAGCTCAGTAAATTGTAAGTAGAGCTGAGCGTCAGACGCTTTGAGGCTCGCTGCATGTCGGCATGAAGGTCTCTGAGGAGCACAGCGCCCCCCGCTGGCCGGGAGGCGGAACACCACCAGGGAAACAAAGGGAACTGAAGAGTTTGTTTTCCAAAAGTGACGCCTGAACATCAGTTATGGAAAAGGTTAATCAGACGCTTAAATTTCCTTTAATTCATTTTTTTTAAAGAAGGCATGACAGCTTTAGTTTTGTACATTATTTTGCTTTCAGTAAACAAAAACAAATACGAGTCAGTCTTCAGGTTTTCTTAATGCGTAACCAAAACAAAGGACTTCAGTTAAAACGTAAGGAAACTCTCTGCTTCTATTCGCATATTTTAAAGCACATTTTGAAGTATTGCATTAGAAAAGCTATATGCAAAGAATAGTTTATTTCCTCCAAACTAGTTGATTGAAACGCGTCTAATTTGCATTTATTTTTTGCGACATTTACATTTTTTTATTAAAATTCAACATAAGTTCATACAGTTCACAGGAGGACATTTTCTTTTGTATAACTACAGGAATTTGTTGTCAAAATTAGATACAAAGATGTTTGTTTCCCTATAATGACAAAAGAAATCACCTCTGAGCTTCCGTACATAATTTAAACAAGCAGGAAATTGTTGAAACAATCAAGTTACCTTTCACCCTTTACATTTCCCCGAGTAAGGACCCTATTTTCTTTTTTAATTAAGAACGTGTCGTTGTTTCCTCGCTGTCATTTAATCAGCGACGTCATTTTGGAATCAAACTCTTCAGTTGAAAGCAGATGGAGGAGGTGAAGCTCCTCCACGCTCGGCCCGGTCCGGTGTTTCAGGGTTAGCATCACGGAGCTCGGCCTCAGGTGTGTGAGCGAGCGGTCCAACAGGTAAGTCGTCGAGGCTTCAGAGCCGAGCCGAAGCCGAGTCTCTCCAAAGTGTCTCCGCGTTTCTCTTTCTGTGGGGGAACCACGACGGGCGTCTCAACGCAACAATGATCAGACTGTTCATGATCGAGTTATTAGGGCTGGTAGCATTTAGTGCTCTTTCAGGACCCGCTACCATTACCCATCACGTAGACGTGAATACAAAGGAAGCACTGATCACATGCGTTGGCCCCGTCTTGGTTTCCCATGATGCCTCAGCCCATGGAGCCGGCTGGAGGAGAGCAGAGGGGAAGTCTCGTTCCTCGGAGGTAAAGGTGTTAAAGCTGCTGCTGTGTCGTTTTCCAGGTGCTCACGTGCAGGAACCGCATTGATGAGTTACAGAAGCAGTAAGTACTGGCATAGCCGGCGGGCTACTCCTCCAAAACTTAACTCCCAACTGTCTGCGTGAACCTTTTCCTTATCCCGACATAAACCGCCATGAGCATTCATGGCGGTTTATGGCAGTTTATGGCAGAAAACCTTCCCTCAGTTGGGACTGTTTTATGTTTTTAATTCGATGTAAACTGGATATTGGAAAGGCAGATGTTTTCATGTCGGAGAAGATTCGTAGCTTCAGTTTTTAAACCTGTTTAGTTTAGACGTTTCAACGCGATAGCGCCCAAAATCTGAACTCGGAGGTCGTGTTGTCGTGTCTCGTTTGTCAGTTGTCATTAAAATTAACATGCAAGTTAAAACAAAGCTTTATGCCATTTTAATAGTTTATAGTTATAGTTTATAGCTGGCTAATATGGTTAGATTGATCATGAAAAATGAGCTAGACTCACTAGCTAACGTAGAAAAAAATAGTTTACAGCTAATTATAGTGTTTTTGTAGTCAAAAGTTACAACAAACATTTTACTTCAGTCATTTCAAAATTGTAGCAGCCGGCTAACTAGCTAACGTGGAAAACGTATGCTAAAAGTTGAAAACAAACATTTTACTTTTCCATTTTGAAGGTTTAGCAGGTTAGCTGACCAGCTAATATTGTTAGATTTATCATGTACTTAGACCAGCTAATATTGTTAGATTGATATTGATCATGCACTTAAAACGTATAAATAAACTGAATTGTTTCCAACTAATAGGAGGAATTCATGATGTTAGCTTCTCGTCTTGTTTTCATATTACATTTTATTGTAAAGGCACTTTACATGGTAAAAACAAACAATAGAAGCAACAACAATGTACACAAGAGAGATGACGTAACAGTAAGAAACAAAACTAAAACAAAGAAAATAAAAACATACATACTTTCCTCTCGACCTGAGTTTAATTTTATTCTCCTGATAAAAACTTTCTGTCTGAGAAACATTTGTTGACTAATCTTCTGAGTTTGTTCGTCTTCACGGAGACGCTGTTATGTTCACGTGGGAGAAAAGACAAATTGTGGAACTTTATGCAAATGGTTTGCTAAATCAACTAAAGATTTAAAAGATATATATATATATTTTAATTTGTTCGCTTGATTTAGCAATCTGTCTGCATATTTTTACATTTTCTTTTCCTGAGATATGTAACGTCCCAAACATTCTATGTGTTATTTATCTTTCCTTCCCATTCATAACATCACACGTTACGTTTCATTCATAACTGTTAACACACTGGTATGTGGGGAGCGTTCACTGGCGTTCTCTGAAAAAGTATCGATAACAGTTACACCGGCCAATAAAATACAGACAGTGGAAACTCTTTGAGGCCGAAGAAAAGAAATCAAAATAATGAAAATAATTTAATATCAAGTGCAATTATGACCCAAAATGGTGCGAGCTTTTTCAGTGTAAAGGTCAGGGCGCTCCTCTACATACTGCCCCCTTCACTTCATTGTGTGTGAGCGGCGTTACCACGGTAACCGTTAACGGAAATCACAGTAAGTTGGGTGGCTGTCGGACTCGGTAGTGATTCGTTGAACGTGCAGGTAAGTGCTGCACGAGTTTTCTGCCTGAACTTCAACACGTCAACAGAGACGTCTGCATTTTTTTTTGCCATTTTGCATGTGGTTTCAAGTCATTCTGAAAAAGTCACGCATGTAAAAAATGAAGTTGTTGAGAACTAAAATGCTATTATTTCTCTCTCTAATTACTTTTTAATTTGAGTGGTTTAAAACATGAGAACTTAAACATTATCTCCATTCTTTCACGCCTTGAAAGCTGTATTTTGTTCCATTAAATTAAACATATTTTCGTCGTTCATTTACTTTTTTAATTTGACGAGTCGTTAGCTACGCTAATTTGACCGTTGCAGGTAAACGTTAGCTGCGCGGGAACGAGTCGTTAGCTACGTTAGCTACCCAGAGTTTTTTTTTGCACGATCGGATAAACACGCAAACAAAATAGAAAACTAAAGATTTCATACTCGTCATATTGAGCTAACGTAATATATGTGAACAAGAGGGAGACCAAGTGTTTTAGCTGCTTTCTGTGTCCGTTAACATTCCGTTAGCATACGGCGTCGGACGTGGGAGCAAACTTGACTTTTGTGTTAAATTAAAACATTTATTTCTTATTTCTGAACTTTTCCGCTCCACCTTTTCCCTTTTTGGGCCCTTAAGCATCCATTTAATTAGAATTTTCATTTAACTTCACTCTTTCTTTCCCGCTTGACATCCGGTATTATGTGGAAAGATCCACTTTGAAGGGCACATGCCGAATAGGATAAGTTTTACGACTTAAAGTGGGCCGCGGCCAAAATTACAATTTTATATCACTGAATAAAAGATTTAAACCATGCAAACTAAATTATGATTATCTCTGGTGGAGAAAGGGGAAAAGTATATTTTCTGAAAGGATTTTGGACGACGTCCTAGCAGACGTGCTAATCGTGCTAATCATGCTAATCGTGCTAAGACGTGCGTTTTCACGGATAGTTTAGTTGTTTCCTGATCCACGCCGGCCGTATGAACCTTTCTTTAAGGAGCCTTAAAGCGAGGCACCAGGCCCCGAGGTGTGAATTTGTGTGACACTGAAAGCCGTCAACTCTTTGCTGATGACGCAACGTTTAAAAACGCCCCAGATTTCTGACGTGTTTCCCGTATTTTGTGTGTTTCTCTCCCGTACTACAGCAGCAAGAAGGGAGCCGCCGCCCGCCGCAGAAAGTAGATCGTCTCAGAAAGCAAACTGCGATCGCTGCGGACACACGCCTGATGAAGCAACGCACGCGGCGGCGAAGCTCGCAGCTCAGAAGAAGCCATTAACGCTGAGGTGGACTTCGACCCACGTCCTGATACACGCAACCAGGAGCCTTTAGCTGCTGTTCAATCGGAATAAAAAAGAAAAAGAGAAAAACTTGTTTCGCTTCCTCGCCCTCAGCTGTTAGGTTCTCGGAAATTTTTGTAAATAAAGTGTGACACTTCAAGCCATGTGTGTAGAGCTGTTGTCATTCAGAAACCAATAAAGTTCAGTATTTTTCAGACAGTCGTTTGTTCAACACTGTTTTCTAACTGCAGAGTTGAATCGAACTTAGTCAGCAAAATATATAAAAGCTCTGCATTTAATAATAATTTTTAATAATCTCAAGACTTCTTTATTTCATCCAAATGTTCTCAAGAGTAAAAGTTTGTTTTCTTCAAACTATATACATTTCCATAAAAAATCTACTTTAATTTTAAAAGAAAATTGCAAGATTTATCAGATGTTGGTCATAAAACTCACTTCATGGACTGATTAATAAGATTTCATCATTATTCTTTATTAGATGTATTTTTTAGAGGCTTGACTGAACACCTGTGTTCAGGTGGAAGTCTATGAAGCCCAACATTGAGCTGGTTTAACATCTGTTTGGGATCTGTGAGGATTTTAGTTGGGAACTGACTTATGAAAGACTTTTAATATAAAGAAGCAACATGAGTGAACACCATCACTTTGTTTCTACTGTAAGCGTCCAACATCACGGCTACTGAGCAAGACCGGGTCCCTGACCTTCATTCAGTAGGCCGATACAACCAGGAAGAAACAAATAACGACCACAAAGAGACATAAAGACAACAAAACAACTAATGAGATGCAAAACGGCTGCAAAGAGACAAAAATAGAGACTTTCAACGACTAAGAACGGGACAAAAAAAGCCACAAAGAGACAAAATGATTACAAAGTGACACAAAATGATTACAAAGAGACACAAAATGACTACAAAGAGACACAAAATAACTACAAAGAGACACAAAATGATTACAAAGAGACACAAAATAACTACAAAGAGACACAAACTGTCGTACCCCGTCACTAATAACGTGTCCCGGCCTTCGTTCAACAGTACCGACCAGGAAGAGACTAAAAATGACTATAAGGAGACATAAAACTACAAAATGACACAAAGCAACAAGAAAGAGACTCAGAATGACCAAAAAGAAACACAAATAAGTAGAATATAAAATATATATACCTCCTCATCCACCATATTTCTGAAAATAGGAATGTCTTCCATCCATCCCAGCTTGGCCTATATGTATATATAACATGCTATATCGTGATATATATATATATATATATATATATATCACGATATAGCATGTTTTCTGGTAACTGAATAAATATAAAGTTCACATAAAATAACCACATGGTGTTTTATAATCCTTTGTGAATTAAATACTTTTTTCATTTAATTAAGAACTTCAGTGCAAATTAATCAGATTTTCAAAGAAATGTTATTCAATTATTAGTTGCTTTTTATTAATTTATACAACGTAATTGTGTTTCACAACAATATGATTCCACTGAAAGACGATAAATTATCTTAGTTTGTTAAATAAATTTTAAACCGCTCATGTGATCGATATATTATATATATAAGAATATTAAAATATTCAGATGAGTTTAAAATAAGTTCCTTATTTCTGATGCATACAAACATGTGATGTGTATTTTACATAATTAATATGTTGATTAAAATAAATGCATCATACAGTGAGAATGAAAGAAACAGAAACACATGCAGTTCTTCGTGCGGCCACACGGTGGCGCTGCAGCTCTTCTGTGTTTATTCAGCAGCTCGTTTAATAAACTGTTTCATGCACAATGTTTTTGGGAGAAAAATGTCATAAAGCTTATTTTATTTTAGTGACGTAGTGTGACGATTATTGTTTAAATCCATCACTTTACTTTAAATTCAAATGTTTTCCTGATGACGGCTACAAAACTCAAATAATACATAAATTATATATATGTATATATAAATATATTAAAAAAAAATCTGTATATATATATATATATATACATAACAAAAAAATATATGTATAATTATACTTAAAATATAATTAATTTATATTAATTTGTCTCTGTTTTGAGAAAATGTTTTAAAATATAATTAACTAAATTATAAATGTCACTCAAATAATACACACACACACACACACACACACACATATATATATATATATAATTTAGTTAATTATATTTAAAAATATAATTAACTAAATTAATACACTCAAATAATACACATATAGATATATATATATATATATATCTATATGTGTATTATTTGATACACATATATATATATATATATGTATGTATTATTTGAGTGACATTTATAATTTAGTTAATTATATTTTTAAATAAATTCTCAAAAAAGGATACATATATATATATATGTATCCTTTTTTGAGAATATATATATATATAAAAAGGATATATATAAAGGATATATATATATATCCTTTTTTGAGAAAATGTTTTAAAATATAATAAACTAAATTATAAATGTATATTAAAAGCAGAGTTGTTCTGCTGGTTGACGAAAAAATGAAAAGCAGTTCAATTAATATTTTAATTCACCATTGCAGTTAATAGTAATATTTATTTTAGTTATATCTAAAAAGTAAATATCTAAAATATACTTTATTTAAATGTTTCCTTTGTATCTTCACCACAAAAAATATACTTTAATTTCCCTGAAATAAAAAGTAAAAACATTAAATTATCCTGAGGCCTAAATAGTAAATACTTTATCATAAAATAATAATAAATTTCCAAGAAATTAAACAGCAGAGTCGTGTTTTTTTGTATAAATAAACAGTTCATTTATTTCACTCAGTTTTCAGATGTATAAATATAAAGTTTAACATTTTTCACAACAAACAAAAGCACATACAGACGGAAACATTAAATACATAATTAACAAAAATCAGTTGGAAGAAATCAGCTCTTATTTACATAATATGTACAGAAACAGAAAAATGGTCCTCCGCTGCAGGGAACGAAATAAATGTTGTTTTTTAGTTTGACTTTGAGAGGAAGGAGGCCCTGAGCCGACTTCACTAAAATACTTTATTTATTTATTCCTGCAGTTCTTTCTTGTATGACATCTTTCTAAAATATCACAGGATTATTGCAGATGGTTTTTAGTAGTTTTGGGCTTTTTGACTTCAGGTGGACGAACGTGGAGGAATGTAAATGTAAATGGATGTTTTTGTTTTGTTTTGTTATTTTTGGCCTCCGTCCTTCATCAAATAGACTTTTACACAGAATCTGAACGACTCGAGCTGAGCCTTTAAAATGTTTCCTCATAACTTAAAACTAAATAAAAACACAGCAGGAACTGAACTGACTTGCATTCATCAGTAAACCTGTTTAAAAACATAAAAACTACAATTCCCAGCATTCAAGTCAAACGTACTTATTTTAACAGCAGGAACTAGAATCTGGGGGTCAAGCTACGGAAGACCATTGCTGCCAGGAAAATAAATCTTAAAGTACGGAAACTTTGGAATGATGAAATTAACTTTGACACTTTCTAACATTTATTTTCTATATTTCCCCATTTGTTTTAAAATCTTATTATTAAAATGTTTAATCAACGACGTAATAAATTGGTAATAAAATTAAATCTAATTTTATCTCGTGATTATTATTTAGAACGATAATTATTCGTCGCTGAAACAGATTTTTTCTTTTTTTCAATTCTCAACATTATTATTTAACAGCTGTTGAATTAAGACTGAATTCATATTTAGAAATAAAGTTTTTGGTTGTCACCTCGAGGCCCGTTTCCAGATCTTTCGACCTCATCTCACGATCTTCTTCAGCTCCGGGAGTTTGTTCAGTGACTATAAAATCTATAAAATCTATAAAATCTGATATAAAACATTAAAACTCCGTCGGCTGACGAGGAGCGCGTGAGATCAGACGGGTCAAAAGGTCACGAGGGCTCTTTCACACTCCATAATTATTATTATTATTTTCCCGTCAGGAATGAGCTTCCATACATCTCAGCTTCAGGAAATGAAAACAGGCGTGATGATGATTTGTTTCTGAATCATAAAAACAAAAGTGTGAAGACTCGTTGAGTGAGAGTCCCGCTGAGGGTCTATAGGACCTGGTAGATCAGGTTGGGGTCCTGGCTGGCGGTCGGGGGCGGGAGGTGGACGGCCCCCGGCCCCGGGGCCGCTGCCTCGGGGCCGGGGGCCGGCGGCGAGGCCCCGAGGCCGGAGGGGGGGCCGGGAGGAGGAGGAGGAGGAAGAGGAGGAGGAGGAGGAGGATTGGAGATCCGCTCCACGATGCTGGACAGGCAGTCCAGGCTGGAGACCACCGAGCTCCGGCTGCTCTTCAGACCGCCTGCACACAACACACACATTAATATTCATATATTATATTCATAATCACACATCAGTTTAACTTTAATAACAACAACATCCTGAACATCCGTTTAATTAATTTAATGCTAAATTACTTTAATCCTTAAAATATGACATCATCATTATTTTCCTGCTTGTAACAATAAAGTATTTTTTATTTCATTCACTTTATCTGTTTTGATTTTTTTACTGTAAATAATAATAAAAACAACAGTTTCTTTCTTCATATCTGGATTAATCTAACGAGATATTTCAGGAAAATGTGCTAAAAGTTGAGACTTCCCAAAGAAAGCCCAGTTTTTATGTTGAATTATAACACTTTACATTATTAAACATTCATTAAATGCTCATTAAACTAAGACATTTTTTTCGTAACATTTTAATTTCTACACAATTTGTCAATTTAAAATTATTATTATTATTATTATTGTTTGCCAATAAAAAAAACATGTGATTGATATTTTATCTTTTTTATGTTTTTATTTAAATAAATATTTGTTTTTTTTTTATAAAAAAACATGTGATTAATATTTTGTTTTTTAACAAAAGCCAATTTTTTGTGGACATTTTATGTTATTGTTTATTGCCTCATCAGGCTGCTGTTCTTATTACTGTCTTTGTTTTATTACCAGGCGGAATTATTTCAATTAGTAGGCTAATTTACCAGTTAGCTGGTAATATTATCGTCATTATTATAACATAATATAATATAATATAATATAATACAATACAATACAATACAATAAGTCCTTTTAGGTTTCTTACCGTTTGGAGTCTCGGAGAAATAAGAGCTGTCATAACTTCCTCTTCGGTTTGATTGACAGGTCGGGGTGTTAAAATCCGTCTGAGAGAATAAAAACAAGAGGAATTCATTTTTAAAATGAGTTGCAGTAACATTTCTGCATAACTTTGTGAAAACAGTCTCATAAAAGCTTGATCTTAATATTCAAAGAGAAAACCCGAAACCTAGATGTTGCAGCTGTCGCTCCGAAAGTATTAAAATAATCAGAAATAATTTGAAATGTAAAAAAGAAAAGAGAAGAAAACACCAAAGATTTATTAAAAATTGTAGAAAAGAAAGGTATTTCAGATCAAATGTTTTAGGGTTATTTTTCCTGAAAGGTTTAAATTACGTCGGAACAAAAATAAAAAATCATAATCATCAAATAAGTAAAAACGAAGCGTCGCTTTGGTTCGTTAAAAACTCAACAATGTGGAACATTTACATTTAAAAACGATTTAAAAAACATAAATAAATCTTCCTTTTAAAACGCGAACGTGTAAATCGGCTCATTGTTTATTTATGACAGAATTAATGAAACGAAAAATAAACTTCATTTCCACTAAAAAAACTAAAAAGAAAACACTGAACTTTGCATTTAAACTTTATTTAAATGTATTTTTCCTCGTGACGTATTAACCGCCTCGCGCTCTGGACGAGCTGAAGACGATCCGTTACAATCAAACGTTTATTATTATTATTATTATTATGAGCTGCGATGTCGCGTGAGAATAGTTAAAAAATGTAAATGTGATCAACGCAATTTAAAGAATAAATCCAACACAAATTAATCATAAACACGAATAAATGCCTAATTTAAAAAAGAAAAACAAAGTGAAACCGGCCGCGCGCCCGCGCGTAAAGGCGCGCCGGAGGACCACCTGCCGGTCCCTGAACTCACCATGCCGTCGGAGCAGTTGGACCGCGGGCTGGAGGCGTCGGAGTCCCCGCTGTAGGGCTCCAGCACCGGGTAGAAGCCGTCGTCCTGCCCGCCGCCGCGCAGCAGCGCCTGCAGGGACTCGATGTAGCTGATGGCGTTGCGCAGGATCTCCACCTTGGGCAGCCGCTGGTTGGGGTTGGCCGACGTGCAGCGCTTCAGGGTCTCGAACGCGTCGTTCACCTTGCTGAGCCGCCGGCGCTCGCGCAGCGTCGCCGCCTTGCGCCGGTCCGCGTTGGTGGTCTTCCTCTTGCAGGCCTTGCAGGCCCACAGCAGGCAGCGGCCCGCCTGGTGGTGCCCGCTGGGCGCGCGCACGTGCTCGTCGTCCTCCGCCTCGGCGCGGTGATGGAGGTGCAGGAGGGAGGAGGAGGAGGAGGTGGAGGAAGGGGAGGGCGAGGGCGAGGAGGAGGAGTCGTCCGGCTTCAGGAGGCCCACGTGGACCAGCCGCGGGTCCAGGTCCTCGAAGAAGTGCATGTCGCTGGTGTTGAAGCAGGGGTCGTCGTAGAAGTCATCGGCGGCGGGGATGGGGAAAGAGATATCCGACAGCTCCATGGTTCCCGGTCCCTGAACGCACCACCGTGGGAGAACAATCCAGAGAGGAGACAGGAGGAGGAGGAGGAGGAGGAGGAGGAGGAGGAGTGGAGCTGTCAGTGCGTGTTGTGTTCAGGGACTGTAGAGTCCTGTCACACTCGGTTCTGTCCTCTCAGCTGTTGACCTGGAGCCTCTTATACCTGCGGCGGCCGCGGGGGGGCGGGGCCAGCGCCGTGAGGTCCTCCGGGCTCCGGCCAATCAGCGGGCAGCGGGAGGGGTTTACAGCTTCACGGTAATTAGTGTACAATTACCCCTAACAGAGCAGTAACAGCAGGATAATATACTGCCGCGCTCAGTGGGGGAGCAGTACACATGTGGGAAGGAAATATAAAGTATCGCAGTACTTTAGGATATTTATGTTTTCCTGTTATGCATCACTTATTAAGATAAGAGTTTATTTGAAACGTGGTATTTAAATAAAAGTTAGTTGTCTTGGAACATGAATCGATGGGGCCGGTTTAGGAGGAAATTATTAAAAAATAAAAAAATGTAATCAGAGGCCTAAAGTAGTACCGAAAGGAGAATAAATTAAAGAACGTAAAATAATTAATTTAAAGGGAAACGACGACATTTAAATAAACTAAAGGTAATTATAGGTGTGAAGTATGCATAAAACAAATCGATAAACATATTGTGTTGAAATACAGTTCAAATAAAAGCCAATCTGATGTTTAAGGAATCGAAATTTCTCATTTGTTCTATTAAAATTAAAGAAAATGGTCAAAAACAAAGTATAAAAAATCGTTTCTAAATCAAAGCAACAAAAAAAAACATTAAAAAAGGAAAGTTTTTGTCAGCAGCTAGAAATAAATAAAGAATAATTAAAAGTTGTTCTCATTCATGATTAAATATAATTAAAATGTGAGGTTCCTATCAGCTGACCTTTTGACCTCGTTACTGCTGTTTGTAGAAATCTGAAAACTCCTCAAGAAATAAAGAATCTCCTCTTTTCCCATTTTTATGGAAGTAAAAACTCCAGAATGAGCAGAAATGAGTCATATTTCATGTCTTTACTGAGTCAAACTCATTTATTTAAGAGCGTAAACACTGAATGAAAGCGTGAACTCAGCCTTCCTTCTCCTCCTCCTCCTCCTTCTCCTCCTCCTCCTCCTCCTCCTCCTCCTCCTCCTCCTCCTCCTCCTCCTCCTCCTCCTCCTCCTCCTCCTCCTCCTCATCATCATCATCATCACTGCACCGACTCCTCCAGAAACCTTTAATAATGCAGATTATTGATTATAATAAAGCTTGCAGCAGTGTCTTGTGGCTGCAGTACCCGGGAGTGGCCGCTGGAGGGCGCTGCAGAGCTCCGGTCCGAGGCTCCACACAGATGTCCGACTCAGGACTCACTGGAGGCTTCAAGTGTTTGAGGAACTATTGGAACCCTCTGCTCGAGGATTATCACCATCACCCGGAAGAGTGAGTGACGGGTGTTTTAAGGCGGGACGGCGTTACCATGACAACAACAGACACTGTTCCTGTTGTAGCTAATAAAGCTTTGTTTGAAATAATTAATAATTAATTGTAGTTTATATGGTCTAAAAAAAATGCAGAATGACCCTTTTTTTTAAATGCACTGATTTTGATAAAGATTTTTTTTTAAAAGATTTGGTCGCCGCAAATCAGTTTTTCTAACTTTATTGTTTAAAAGATTGAACCGTATTTCTGGACGACTTAAAATAAACATCTTGTATCAAAAATAATTTCTGATTATATTTAACATCCTTTATAGTTATACGGGACACGGTATTTAGTATCAAGTGATGTCGTGCGTGGTTGTTGATGTATTTTTTAATATATTTTATTTAAAAAAAACATATTTTATGTATCTTTATCCAACTTGGTTGTTATGTTTATATAGACATAGACTTTTTTCCCTCCTTATATTGTTTGATAAATCCAACATTTTTAATAAAAACTTGAAAGACAAAAAAAAATGCAACTTGCTATAAATCATTATCTATTTATTTTATTGTGCAGAACAATCAAAACGTTTTCCGTCTCAAGGAAAAAACAAAACAAGAATAAATGATGAAACACTGAATAAATAATAAAGATGAAAAGACATTTATATGTTGGAATACACAAGTTCACAAACGGAAGAGGAAGCAGGAAAGCGTGTATGAATACTACTGATTACAAACGATGTCGACCAACAAAATACTTTCAAAATGTCAAAGAAAATAATTAATATCGGCATCGAGCTCAGAACGGGACTGAAAGCAAGTTTAAATTCCTCGTATGAAGGTCTTAAAAAATATAATTTTAAACACATAAGTTGATGATAGAGGAGACCGGCGTTTCGCAAAACATTCGTTTATCCTTCCCATAGATGTCAATGTAATTTACAGCGTGTTGGTATTTTAAATTTGCCAAGTTTGAACACATTTATTTGTTTTAAAAACACGTCTAATAATTGTTTTGTGACTTTGCTATATTTTTCTTTTGATGGAGCCAGGCTAGCAGTTTCCATCGGCTTTAAGTCTTTGTGCTAAGCTAGGCTAAACACACTCGCCCTTCTGTTATTCACTTATAAGTGTAATCGAAGATACAACAGGTGGTAAACATAAGCTAACGGGTGTTTTTTAAGAAAGCTAAATTCATAGAGGATATAAAGATTTAGAAGAATTAGGGAAAACTTGAAATAAAATGTAAATCACAAAGTTTAGGAGTTCTTTGAGTAGCAGTTTACCCCTAGCTTCCAGTCTCTATGCTAAGCTAGGCTAAACACATCCTGGACGATGTGTCTCTTCGGTTTAAATTATTTTGTCTCCAATCTCACGTCACAGAGAACAAACATAAACACAAGATTTTTAACAACATGAACGCGTCATGAGCTAACGTTCCCTAACATTCCCTAATGTTTGCTAACGTTCGCTAGCATTCGCTAACGTTCGCGAACGCGATTAAACGTGTTTTATTTTAAGAAAGCCTAATTCATAGAGAATATAAAGTTTTAAATATGTTTTAAATAAAATGTAAATGACAGTTCTGTATTGATGGCAGTGAGAATCTATCGACTCTGGGAAGATTGCTAACAAGCTAATTTCCCAAAATGTCACCTGGTCCTTTTCTCTCTTGTTTCGCTCTTCACCACGCTGGCGGTGTGCGGGTCTCCGTGGTCGTGGGCGAGCTCGCTCAGCTCGACCAGGACGCCCACTTCCTCCTTCAGATGGAGCAACAGCAGCTCCAGGGCCGGCAACACCGAGCAGACGGCCTCACAGAGAGGATTCTGGGAAATCAAACATCTCGTGGGAGTCACCAGCCGTTTGGGAAATAGTCACGAAATACAATCTGGTGGTTTTGTTGCCTGAACCTGACTGTACGTAGATATTTTAAGCCCGACCATGACGTTGCTCTTAAACACAACTTTTGTTAAATTTAACACACTGAACTTTATCTTGTCAGAATAAAAAGGAGCGTGAAGTGAAACTGAACGAAGGTGAAGCGAGGCGGCCGTGGTCCTGCCGAGCTCGGCCCGCCGTGGGGCTCGGCCCCCCGAGGCTCTCGGCCCTCCGTGGGGCTCGGCCCTCCGTGGGGCTCGGCCCTCCGTGGGGCTCGGCCCTCCGTGGGGCTCGGCCCTCCGAGAGACGGATAACGAGGCGTCCCAAACGGCTGCTGACTGGACTCGGGGGCCTCGGCCCTGAAGCGATTTTACACGAGTCGTAAACCCGGGGGCCGAGCTGCGACGCGCCAGCGCCGCCTGATGCCGCGCGGCCATCTGGAAACGCCATCAGCACCGCGGGCCCTCTGCCGCGGCATTAATCTCACCAATTTTACGGAACTCAAGGGGAGGGAGGGGGAGGAGGGAGAAAGGAGGGGGAGGGAGGGGGGGCGAAGGGAAATGTACACCCTGACCGGTTTCAGGCCAGAGTCGAGGTTTCAGGTCTCCAGGGGTTTGACCCCCCCCCCCTCTCCCCCCCTCCTCCCCCTCCCTCCCTCGTGGGGTCGTAACTCCCCCGTCTCTAAACGGCCTCCCTGAATGAAGACGAGATCTCCTCGTTGGAGGATAAACAGGCGGAGCGATGAACAGGCGGAGCGATGAAGACACCTGCCCCCGGCGGAGGAGGCTCGGGGGTAAATCCTGCTGATCGGGCGCTTCGGGGGTAAAACGAGACTGAAGCTTCTCGTCTCACAGATGAAGTTCAGATCATAAATTTAGTTTTAAATCAACTCTTCTTACCGGATCATCTAAACGAGGGTTCGACAGCCCCCCCCCCCTCCCCCCCTCCCCCCCCCTCCCTCCCACTGAAGGGCCTGAACGCTCTTGACCTCTGACCTCTGACAGTAACTCAGGGCGTTTACTGAAGTACCGCACAGTTTTTACTCCAGTACATTTATCTCTGGTTACTTCTCGGTTTCAGATTTTACACACAAACGTATTCATGTTAAAATGTAGTTTAAATGAGCCTCGAATACTAAAACACTCAGAAAAGGGTACTTTTGATACATAACAAGTACATTTTGTAGTATTTCTACTGTGTGGTATTAGTACTTTTACTCTAACACAGTACTTTCAAATCATGGTATTAGTACTTTTACTGTAACAATGAATCTCTACTGTGTGGTATTAGTATTTTTACTCTAAAAGAGTATTTATAATGTGTTGTATTAGTACTTTTCCTGTAACAGAGTATTTCTACTGTGTGGTGTTTGTACTTCTACTGTAACAGAATATTTCTACTTTGTGGTATTAGTAGTTTTACTGTAACAATGAATTTATACTGTGTGCTATTAGTACTTGTACTGTAACAGAGTATTACTACTGTGTGACATTAATACTTTTTCTGTAACAGAGTATTTTTACTGTGTGGTGTTAGTACTTGTACTGTAACAGAGTATTTATACTGTGTGGTATTAGTAATTTTACTGGAATACACTATATTCACAGTGTAGTATTAGCATGTGTACTGTAACAGAGTATTTATACTGTGTGGTGTTTGTACTTTTACTGTAACAGAGTATTCTTACTGTGTGACATTAGTACTTCTACTGTAACAGAGTATTTTCACAGTGTGGTATTAGTACTTTTACTGTAACAGAGTATTTTCATAGTGTGGCATTAGTACTTGTACTGTAACAGAGTATTTTCACAGTGTGGTATTAGTACTTGTACTGTAACAGAGTATTTTCATAGTGTGGTATTAGTACTTGTACTGCAGTGGAGGATCTGAATACTTGCCCCGCCACAATAAAAGCATAACTAAGCTGCAGGTGAGAGCGGAGGCTCCTCCTCTCTCATGGCCTCGGCCTCCTGCCGCTGCCTCAGCGCCTCCTGCTGGAAGAAGGAGGCGACGCGGGGGAAGAGCGGCATCGTCGCGCTCGAACACACGGGCCTGCGGGAGAGAAACCGACACATTCAGAGTGATGATCACAGTAACGCGTCATCGCGATGAGTTCTAGAGACTCAGCGATGTCAGACTTTCAATTAGAAAGTTTATTTATTTTATTTATACTTCACGTCCTGCTGAAGTGAAACATCGAGATTTGAACCTTTATGTTTAGCGTCTGTGGTCTTTTAATAAACTACGTTGCATGTTTTAACTCTTTATGTACTTTTGGGACAGGAAGTGGATAAAAAACTGTGATCGGAAAAGTAACGAAAGCTGCCAGACAAATGTACTGAAGTAAAAAGTACTACATGTACCTCTGAGATGTACTGAAGTAAATATTACTACATGTACCTCTGAGATGTAGTACAGTAAAAAGTACAATAAGTACCTCTGAGATGTAGTACAGTATAAAACATGTACCTCTGAGATGTAGTACAGTATAAAGTACTACATGTACCTCTGAGATGTAGTACAGTATAAAGTACTACATGTACCTCTGAGATGTAGTACAGAGATCTCCGGTCAGCTGCTCAAGTTCATCCGGTGCGTTTGAATCAAAGCTGCAGCCACAGAGAAAATAAATAAATAAATATAAATAAATATAAATAAATATAAATAAATACACTTTATCACAGAATCATAACCTAATAAAAAATAAAGCTTCAGATAAAACACAGGATTCCTTTTATTGCGTTTTTCTTTTTAACATCAGAAATGTGTTGATGATGTTTAACAGCAAAAAGCCATTTATTTAATAATGTGTTCCTCTTGAGCCCTGAGTCCTGAGTGCTGAGTGCTGAGTCCTGGTCCTGAGTCCTGAGTCCTGAGTCCTGAGTCCTGAGTCCTGAGTGCTGAGTCCTGAGTCCTGAGCCCTGAGTCCTGAGTCCTGAGTCCTGAGCCCTGAGTCCTGAGCCCTGAGTCCTGAGTCCTGAGTCCTGAGTCCTGAGTGCTGAGTCCTGAGTCCTGAGCCCTGAGTCCTGAGTCCTGAGTCCTGAGTCCTGAGTCCTGAGTCCTGAGTCCTGAGTCCTGAGTGCTGAGTGCTGAGTCCTGGTCCTGAGTCCTGAGTCCTGAGTCCTGAGTCCTGAGTCCTGAGTGCTGAGTCCTGAGTCCTGAGCCCTGAGTCCTGAGTCCTGAGTCCTGAGCCCTGAGTCCTGAGCCCTGAGTCCTGAGTCCTGAGTCCTGAGTCCTGAGTGCTGAGTCCTGAGTCCTGAGCCCTGAGTCCTGAGTCCTGAGTCCTGAGTCCTGAGTCCTGAGTCCTGAGTCCTGAGTCCTGAGAAGAGGATCAGCTGCATTAAGCTGTGTTAACAAGGGAAGAAGTACTCGTGCTCTTCTGTTCAGGTAAAAGTACCATCACGATATAGAAATACTCCATCACACGTTGCAAGTCCGAGTTCCAAGTATTAACAAAATGTACTTAAAGTAAAAGTACTTGTTTCGTGCTGACTTCATGTACGGTTAGTCTCGTCTGATAGAGCCCAACCTAGGGGTCGGGGCCCTCCAAAGGGTCACCGGTTAGATATGAGGGGTCGGGAGATTATTAATGGAAGAAAGTAAGATCTGATGAACTAAAAAAAGTTTTTATATTCTTCAATTTCCTCTAATCTCTAATCATCTAGCCTCTTTGGGGAATATGTATATATATATATATATATATATACATATATATATATATATATATATATATGTGTGTGTGTATGTATGTGTGTGTCTGGTCTCTGGGCCACTTTCTAGTCTCTATCGGGTCTCTAACTGACAGAGACCTGAAGGGCTCTATCTGGTCTCTATCTGGTCTCTGTCTGGTCTCTGTCAGGCCTCTATCTGGTCTCTATTAGACCTCTATCAGGTCTCTATCTGGTCCCGGTCAGGCCTCTATCTGGTCTCTGTCAGGCCTCTATCTGGTCCCGGTCAGGCCTCTATCTGGTCTCTGTCAGGCCTCTATCTGGTCTCTGTCAGGCCTCTATCTGGTCTCTATCTGGTCTCTGTCAGGCCTCTATCTGGTCTCTATCTGGTCTCTGTCAGGCCTCTATCTGGTCTCTATTAGACCTCTATCAGGTCTCTATCTGGTCCCGGTCAGGCCTCTATCTGGTCTCTCTCTGTGCAGCATCATGTGGACCCGCCTCCTGCAGAGAGTCTGTAATCTGTTACAGTGAGGTCCAGGCAACATGGTGATTACCGAGCTGTCTGAGAGGGTCTGAGGGGGTCTGAGGGGGTCTGAGGGGGTTCGTGTCAAGGGTGTGGGGTCCTGTTGACCCTTGGGGTGCTCCGGGTCTGAGAGCTGGCCTTTCTTCCCTCCTGGACCAGCTGACCCCCCTGGGAGCAGCCAGCCCCTCCCGTCACTCATCCTGCAACAGGAGAGGAGCAAGAACCAGGGGGGTCGACTCTGAACCGGGAGCTGCTGCAGGAAGAATACATGATCCAGATCTCAGTTAAACTGGACTGTAGATCAGGTTCATGGTCCGTGTCCTGGACCTCTAAACCACCAGGACGGCCCCCGTTAAATACATCATTATATAAGTCAACATTTTGGGAAATACATTCATTCACTTTCTTTCTGAGAGTTAAATGTTCAGATTTACAGTGAATATGAAGTCTGTTAGCCTAGCTTAGCATAAAGACTGGAAACAGAGGGAACACTTAGCCTGGCTCTGTCAGAAACCAAATACACCATCCAGTGCCTCTAAAACTCATTTCCATGCACATAATGTGTGATAAAGTCACATATGAAGTATATTTATATTAAACTGATTGTCTTCCTGTCCATAATTACAGGTGAGTTCACGTGAGGATCAACATGGTCAGTCGATCACGTCCACATTATGAAACAGAGACAAACAAGGTGTGAACTAACAAGAATACATATATAAACTGTAAAAGAATAAAATAAAAAAACAATACATTACTGTAAAGTAACGGTGTATGTTAAAATACACGTTTTACCTTTAATGTAAAATATATATACGTATATTGTATTTTTCATGTATTTTAAAAAAACGGAAAAAATCTGTAAAATTACAGATTTTTTTTAACAGTTTAATTTTAATTTCCAATATGTGATGTTGAGTTCTTTTAACTTAACAGAGCAGCAAAAGAGACACTTACAGATAAACACAAGATAATAACGAGACAGGACTCACACACACACACACGCACACACACACACACACACACACACACACACACACACAAAGCACTTAATAAACCTAAAACTTGCAGACTGACAGCGGAGGTGTCGGCCTTCACACCTGCTGCCTGCTGTAAACCACCAACACTACAACGACTGCATTGTCCTGCACTGGTGGCAGATTACTTTACACACACACACACACACACACACACACTGAGCTGGATTACCTCGCAGCAGCAGATTTACTGCTCTGCAGACAGTTGTGTGGTTTGTTGTGTTGTTACTGGAGACAGAGTTCAGATTGAATGGAGCTCTGCTCAAAGTCAGAAGTTTAAACAAGTTACTGCTGTTTGGGTTTATGGCATTATGTCTTGTGTTGCATCATATTAACACAGAAAGAAACTAAACAAATACCGTGAGCATGATCTGGTCTGTATAAAGCTCCATGCGCTTTGCGAATATAGTTTTATGTATTGTGTAGGATCATAATGAGTTTAAATGTTACGATAGCTTCGGTCTGATGTAGTTATTAAAACCCGATTCAGCTTTGCACTCAGACTAGTGATGAACATTATCAAACAGAACCACAGATATCAACTTTTTAATTCCACATTCTTCCTTGTAAAAACCTGGCGCCTACATTAACCACAATGCAACTTGATCGGCGATAATTGGGCGGGAGGTTCAGCTGTGTTATGCTCACCAATCTTTTATGAATAGTTTGAGGGTCATGGCATGAGAGAAAAAACTGAATTTCTGAGATATGAACTGTAAATTTACAAGAAAAATACTTGTATATTCTCTGAGATTAAAGTCAGGAATTTACAAGCAAAAAACTCACAAAATTCCAAATAACAAATCTTGAATATTCTCAGACTATAAAGTCCTAAATCTGCAAGAAAATATATATATTATTAATATATATATAATATATATAATTATATTAATATATTAAAGTCACAAATTTGGGTGAAAAAAGACCTTTTGGCACCACGTTGGCACCGTGTTGGCACCGCGTTAGCACTGCGTTGGCACCGTGTTGGCACCGCGTTAGCACTGCGTTGGCACCATGTTGGCACCGCGTTAGCACTGCGTTGGCACCATGTTGGCACCATGTTGGCAACACGTTGGCACCATGTTGGCCAGGTGTTTGCACCACGTTGGCACCGCGTTGGCACCATGTTGGCACCGCGTTAGCACTGCGTTGGCACCATGTTGGCACTGCGTTGGCACCATGTTGGCAACACGTTGGCACCATGTTGGTACCATGTTGGCACCGCGTTGGCACCATTTTGGCACCGCGTTGGCACCATGTTGGTAACACGTTGGCACCATGTTGGCACCGCGTTGGCACCATGTTGGCACCATGTTGGCACCATGTTGGCCAGGTGTTTGCACCACGTTGGCACCGCGTTGGCACCATGTTGGCACTATGTTAGCACCACGTTGGCACCATGTTGGCACCACGTTGGCACCACGTTGGCACCGCGTTGGCACCATGTTGGCCAGGTGTTTGTACCACGTTGGCACCATGTTGGCACCACGTTGGCACCATGTTGGCCAGGTGTTGGCACCGCGTTGGCACCATGTTGGCACCACGTTGGCAACGCGTTGGCACCGCGTTGGCACCATGTTGGCACGACATTGGCACCACCTTGGCACCACATTGGCACCACGTTGGCACTATGTTAGCAACACGTTGGCAACACGTTGGCACCATGTTGGCACCATGTTGGTAACACGTTGGCACCATGTTGGCACCATGTTGGTAACACGTTGGCACCACGTTGGCACCATGTTGGCACCGCGTTAGCACTGCGTTGGCACTGCGTTGGCACCATGTTGGCAACACGTTGGCACCATGTTGGTACCATGTTGGCACCGCGTTGGCACCATGTTGGCACCGCGTTGGCACCATGTTGGCACCATGTTGGCACCATGTTGGCACCATGTTGGCACCATGTTGGCCAGGTGTTTGCACCACGTTGGCACCGCGTTGGCACCATGTTGGCACTATGTTAGCACCACGTTCACCATGTTCACCACGTTGGCACGCTGGCACCATGTTGGCCAGGTGTTTGTACCACGTTGGCACCATGTTGGCACCACGTTGGCACCATGTTGGCCAGGTGTTGGCACCGCGTTGGCACCATGTTGGCACCACGTTGGCAACGCGTTGGCACCGCGTTGGCACCATGTTGGCACGACATTGGCACCACCTTGGCACCACATTGGCACCACGTTGGCACTATGTTAGCAACACGTTGGCAACACGTTGGCACCATGTTGGCACCATGTTGGTAACACGTTGGCACCATGTTGGCACCATGTTGGTAACACGTTGGCACCACGTTGGCACCATGTTGGCACCGCGTTAGCACTGCGTTGGCACTGCGTTGGCACCATGTTGGCAACACGTTGGCACCATGTTGGTACCATGTTGGCACCGCGTTGGCACCATGTTGGCACCGCGTTGGCACCATGTTGGCACCATGTTGGCACCATGTTGGCACCATGTTGGCCAGGTTGCACCACGTTGGCACCGCGTTGGCACCATGTTGGCACTATGTTAGCACCACGTTGGCACCATGTTGGCACCACGTTGGCACCAGTTGCACCGTTGGCACCATGTTGGCCAGGTTTGACCACGTTGGCACCATGTTGGCACCACGTTGGCACCACGTTGGCACCGCGTTGGCACCATGTTGGCCATGTTGGCCAGGTGTTGGCACCCTGGCACCGACAGTTGCCCGTTGCACGTGGCACCAGTTGGCCATTGCACTGGCACCACACAACCCACATTTGCTTGACATTGTCACCACATTGGCACCATGTTGGCACAATGTTGGCACCACGTTGGCCTGGCGTTAGCAGAAAGTTGGCACCATGTTGGCCAGGTGTTGGCCCTTCATTGGCCCTTCATTGGCGCGGCATTGGCCCGGCATTGGTCCGGCATTGGCCCGGCATTGGCCCGGCCTGCAGCGGGTCACAGCTGTCAGACAGATCAGCAGGACTTCTCTTTACGCCGCACCAACAGCTGTCTATTAAGAATCCTCCGGATCGTCATCAGCGGAGAGTTCCTCAGCTCACAACTCGCCTCATTACCGCCCTTAATGGAGGGAAGACAGAGACAAGGTAAATACAATTACTGATCAGAGCACGGGACACCCGAGCCTGCAGCGGTGCCCCGTTTCACAGCCGGTACCCGACACCAGAGTCTTCCTCGTTACGGGGACCACAACCCGTCACTCTCTGCTCCCGCTATTTATTCCTGTTGTAAACTTCATCGGACCAAACGCAACCCGGAACGTTTGAAGGATGTTGTTGCCCTCTGAAGTGGGAGGAAAGTAAATCTGAGTCTGGCTCTGAGGCCCGGTGAGACCCCGGG
>JACSYO010001318.1:67500-72500 GCA_016806645.1 Ophiodon elongatus | reverse complement strand
GTTATCGTACAAACACGACAGTTATCGTACAAACACAACAGTTATCGTACAGGTTATCGTACAAACACGACAGTTATCGTACAAACACAACAGTTATCGTACAGGTTATCGTACAAACGCGACAGTTATCGTACAAACACGACAGTTATCGTACAAACACGACAGTTATCATACAGGTTATCGTACAAACACGACAGTTATCGTACAAACATGACAGTTATCGTACAAACACGACGGTTATCGTACAAACACGACAGTTATCGTACAAACACAACAGTTATCGTACAGGTTATCGTACAAACACGACAGTTATCGTACAAACATGACAGTTATTGTACAAACACGACAGTTATCGTACAAACACGACAGTTATCGACAACAACACACAACAAACACACAGTTATCGTACAGGTTATCGTACAAACACGACAGTTATCGTACAAACATGACAGTTATTGTACAAACACGACAGTTATCGTACAAACATGACAGTTATCGTACGAACACGACAGTTATCGTACAAACACGACAGTTATCGTACAAACACAACAGTTATCGTACAGGTTATCGTACAAACACGACGGTTATCGTACAAACACGACAGTTATCGTACAAACACGACAGTTATCGTACAGGTTATCGTACAAACACGACGGTTATCGTACAAACACGACAGTTATCGTACAGGTTATCGTACAAACACGACGGTTATCGTACAAACACAACAGTTATCATACAGGTTATCGTATATATACGACGGTTATCGGACAGATACGATAATTGTTGTACATCAGGAAACGCCGGTCGACCTCGAGTTGTATTAAACTGGTAACCATAGCAACAACACTGATGCTTCTGGCTCCGTCAGCAGCGAACTGACTGGATCATGAAGTTAAACGCGTTCAGAGACCACGACGTGAAAACTGTTAACTACGTTTCTCTGGTTCTTCTTTTAATTTGTCAGAAAATAAAATAACCAAAGTCTCACAGGACTCAAACCAGTTATATAAGTAACTTTATGACTTTAATTTCAGAGAATTTATGATATTTTTCTTTCTGAGAGATTAATCTCAGAAAATAACTATTTCCTTTTGAAATACTGCCCTTCTCCCCCGGTTCTAAAAAATGTATAATTGGAAATAACCTTTAATGGCCCCAATACGCTGTCATGAGTAGACATATAAAGTTTCCTGAAATGTAAATACTCAAGTACAAGTACTTCTGCGTTGTACTTGAGTAAATGTACTCTGCAGCCCTGGTGGTGCTGGTCACATGACTCTGAGGACCTCCGCTCTGCTTCCTGTTCGACACGTTGACGCGTCTCATTGGTCGTGATGAGGAGATTCATTCACACATCATCTCCCAGGTCTCAATGTACGCTAGGCTTTTATTGTGTGTGTGTGTGTGTGTGTGTGTGTGTGTGTGTGTGTGTGTGTGTGTGTGTGTGTGTGTGTGTGTGTGTGTGTGTATGTGTGTGTGTGTGTGCGTACTGTTGCTCGCGTGGAGAGGTTTCAGATTTGATGCCTTCTTACGTCCGTTGGTTCGTTAAAAGCTTCTTTTATTATGTTTTTTATATTGTTATGTGACACAAACCAACAGTTATTTTCTTGTAGATTTCAGATTTTAATCTCAAAGAATTTATGAAATATTTCTTTTAAATCTTTTATTTTAATCTCAAATAATTTTTCAATTTTTGTTTCTTCAAATTTCTGATTTAAATCTCAAAGAATTTTTAATTTCTTTTTTTAAAATTTCTGACTTAAATCTCAGAGAATTTATGAAATTTTTCTTATAAATCTGTTTTTAATTTCAGAATTGTTTCTCGTAATTTACCACTTTGATGTTTTAAAATTCTGTTCTTTTCATATCCCCTCTCCGCCGATTCCCTAATTATTATTATTTTTCAAAGTACAAGTACTTTGAAGCTGTACTTGAGTAAAGGTACTCGGGTCAGCGGGACAGACTGCAGGCTGCAACATGTAAACGTGATCGTCTGCAGGCCGCCGGGTTCCTCGTGAGCGGAACACGTCGTCAGCAGAGCTTTTTATAATCTTTACACGGCCGAAGAATTTACTCAGTCATGGAAACTAAAGCCGAGTCCAGCTCCCGGCATCCTCCAGCTTCCTGCCTTCCTCTTCCTCTTCCTCTTCCTCTTCCTCTTCTTCTTCTTCCTCTTCCTCTTCCTCTTCCTCTTCCTCTTCCTCTTCTTCTTCTTCCTCCTCCTCTTCTTCGTCTTCTTCTTCTTCTTCTTCTTCTTCTTCTTCTTCTTCTTCTTCTTCTTCTTCTTCTTCTTCCTCCTCTTCCTCTTCCTCTTCCTCTTCTTCTTCTTCCTCTTCTTCTTCCTCTTCCTCTTCCTCTTCTTCTTCTTCTTCTTCTTCTTCTTCTTCTTCTTCTTCCTCTTCTTCTTCTTCTTCTTCCTCTTCATCTTCTTCTTCTTCTTCCTCTTCCTCTTCCTCTTCCTCTTCCTCTTCTTCTTCTTCTTCTTCCTCTTCCTCTTCTTCTTCCTCTTCTTCTTCTTCTTCTTCTTTTTCTTCCTCTTCTTCTTCTTCTTCTTCTTCTTCTTCTTCTTCTTCTTCTTCTTCTTCTTCTTCTTCTTCTTCTCCTCTTCTTCCTCCTCTTCCTCTTCTTCTTCTTCTTCTGTTTCCTCGTCGGCGGCGGTGTGGAGCGTGGCTGTGACAAAAGCAGAGGAATGCCGTTGGCCGCAGTAAAAGGCCGTCTGGCTTCGGGCCGCGGAGCTTTAACTGTAGCACGCTGGCCGTAAACGCTGAGCGCCGAGGACCAGGGAGGCCCCCAGGAGCGAGCGGAGATCGGGTTTCAGCACCGTGGTGAATTCTACATCCCGAGGTTCACAAGTGGAGACACAAACTGCTGTTAACAGCAAATAAACCAGCAGCAGAAGGAGTGGGCAGGAGGGTAAAACTCTGAAAATCAAGTTACCGAATACATATATATATGTATATATATATATATATATATATATATATATATATATATACATATATATATGTGGGGGGGATTAGAGTACTTAAGTACAAGTTGAGTTACTCAAATATCTTCATTTGAATAACTAAGTGAAACTCTCCAACAGAAAGATACAACAGATTGTGAAGCCTTAAAGGGCCAGTACACCCGGGAGCACACAAGTGGATAAAAAACATGTTTAAATTCAGTCAAGTTCAGTCCAAGTTTCTCTGATTTGTTGTCACGTGACTGTTGGGGTCAGGTGAATCAATCATGACGTCATAGTTTCACTGAGGAGCTCAGAATTTTATGTTTTTCACAGAATCTGTTTAAAGTAAACGGATTATTTTGGACGAGATTTTTTAACGAGACACGTAGAATAAAACTTTTAGAACTTAGTGTTGATGGAAGCTTTCGTCGCACGTGCTGCGTTCAAGGACCGTCGGAAAGATGAAAATCAGACAATTATGATTAACGGTGTCCACGGTGGACTGGTCTCTGCTGGATCTGGGTCTGTCCACGGTGGACTGGTCTCTGCTGGATCTGGGTCTGTCCACGGTGGACTGGTCTCTACTGGATCTGGGTCTGTCCACGGTGGACTGGTCTCTACTGGATCTGGGTCTGTCCACGGTGGACTGGTCTCTACTGGATCTGGGTCTGTCCACGGTGGACTGGTCTCTGATGGAGTCTGAGCTGAAGGAGGTTCTGGTGAACCTGCATGATGTCATCTGGTGGTCTGGTTACTGATGGAGGTCTAGAGAGGACCAAGACTACACTGAGGTCTAGAGAGGACCAGGACTAAAACTGAGGTCTATAGAGGACCAGGACTACACTGAGGTCTATAGAGGACCAGGACTACACTGAGGTCTATAGAGGACCAGGACTAGACTGAGACTGGATCAGGACCAGATAAAGGTTCCTCACTGAGTTCTCTGGATTATTAAAGGCAGTTTCTACATTGTTATTTCAGAAGTAGCACTTTTAATCGACTACTTTTCATATCATGTTCCCAGATGTATCGTTTGTATTGTATTTACAGCGATTAATAACTGTAACGTAACCCCAGTTCCACGATGACGCTCACTGAAAGCTGATCTCCTGGTTCAGGTTTTAGCTTGTGACCGCGGTCCAGAGAGGAAGCTTCCCTCCCAGATGAGCTCAGCCTTCTGAAGAACAACCAGCTCACACACACACACACACACACACACACACACACACACACACACACACACACACACACACACACACACGCACACACACTCTGTGTTTAGTTTTCTGTGTTTTTCCCCGGCTGCCATTAGCCTCTTGGCACGCGGTTCCCTCTGCGTTATGGAGTCTGTCCCCATCAGCACCTGCCCGCCTGCCAGAAATCTGCTTTCTCGGCCCCCAAACAAAGGTCTTTAAGTAGCGGAGGGCCGGAGCGGGACGGACACATGAAAGTTGGAGAGCGCTGGTGGCTCTCAGAGAGGAGAAACACGAGCTCGTGTTTTTCAAAAACAAAATTATGGAAGAGGAGGAGGAGGAGGAGGAGGAAAAAGTGTGTGTGTGTGTGTGTGTGTGTGTGTGTGTGTGTGTGTGTGTGTGTGTGTGTGTGTGTGTGTGTGTGTGAGGAGGAAGTCAAACCAGTTGGCTGTCAGCTCCATTTGGCTCCCGTCACACGCCCTCCATTTCTCATAGAGAGCCATAAGGAAGGCCTCAGCATGACCAGTTCCCAGAATGCCCCTCTGCTGCTCCCAACGGCAGCCATTCATCTTCCCCCCCACCGCCCCTCACCCCCTCACCACTCCCCTGAGCCCTCATTTAAACCCATTTAAACCCCTCCGATATGACTGGGATCAAGTGTCCTGTGCGGGCGGAGCAAGGCACTCTGCCCGCTGAGGTCGAGGGTTTGAGTCCCACTGGGGCCGCAAATATCTGCACTTAGAACCTCTGCAAGGTGCTTCACTTGGGACGCGTCTCGTGTTGTGAAGATCGGCTCAGACGGTCCACATCGTTCATAAAAGCACTTTTAAAATAACACAGAACGACCTTTTTGTTTT
>JACSYO010001318.1:55000-62500 GCA_016806645.1 Ophiodon elongatus | reverse complement strand
AGTAAAAGTAGTGATACTACCGTGTATAAATACTGTTAGTAAGTACAAGTTTCATGTGCAGTAAAAAGTAGATTATGATGTTGTGGGGATGAATCAGAAATCTGAATCAGAAATACGTAGAAGTATAAAGTAGTAATAATTTACAAGTGAGGTATTCTCTGGTAAAATACAAATACCTCAAAATTGTACTCAGGGTAACTTAGTTACTTTCCACCTCTGGAATTTCCTCAATTATGTATTTTTTCTGGACGTTGTTGGAGCCAACTGTGTGGAGTTTGTGATATTTTCTTGTGTTTACTGACGGTTTATGTTCACGAGTACCTGTGTTGTACTGTTGTACTTTTATGAGTATCCAGAGTACTGTACCTCGTAGGCCCGAGGGAGTTAAAATGAGCTACACTGGGACCAGGAAGTGCTTAAAATGTCCTTTAAAACAAATGAATAACTAAATACAACAATGCAGCAGCCGCCTGTCTGCAGTGTGTACTTTTACTACCTTTGTGTATATCGGGCTCAGGTGTGTGTGTCATGTATTTGATAACATGCATTGTAAGCCGTTAGATATTTATGAACGAATGATTGTATGTCATCAGCGTACAAGTTGAACAAAACTTCACAGTTTTTTCAAGGTAGTACCTCAAGTCGTGTGGTTTTCTGTGTATTTGTACAACTCTCCTGTGAGCGCTCCGCCGGTTAAATCACCCCCAGTTAAAGTGACGCTTCCCACCGCCGCCCATCCATCTTCATCCCCGAGACACGTCCTCTTCTCGGACACATGCAGCGCTATGAATCATAGCTGGGATGTTTAGTCTCCGCTTGTTGGGGCTAACAATGGGGGGGGGTAGACCTTAAGTTACTTCCTGTGGCCCCTGGCCCCTCCTGAACAGCTGTAATCCCCCCCAATTATCACAGTCAGGGCTCAACACTAACTTTTAAAAGTGGCATCAGCCCAAAAAAGATGGTTGCCGAAACTAGAAAATATTGTTGATATTTATTTATCTTCTTTTGAGTCGTTTTAATGTGAAGATCCAGAACCCGCTGCAGTAAAATGAGAGGTTTCCTAAAGGGACTCTGGTGCTCGGAGACACTACCACATTTGTCCACAGGGGGCGCCAGAATCAACACTCAAGTAAAGTTCATCGTAGTGACTTTAAGATGATAAAAGACAACCGTAACGTGACGTCTTTATGGTATTATGCATTTCAGATGCAGCGTTCCTACGAGTGAGCCTGGATGCTGTCTGTCCCGCAAGTAAAGAGGAACAAGTCACCAACTGTCACCAGCATTATGAGTGAGCAGGTCAAAGGTCAGAGCCTCACTGCCCTTAAAACAAATATGTCAGGTATTCCCCGGCTCTGCATTCGGTCCAACGACGCTGCGAAGAAACCTCCAATTAACTGAAGTGTAAATTCCCGCAGAAAGCCGCTCCGTGGCCTCCGGACGTCTCTCTTCACCCGGGACGCTATTTTAAGGAGGGTCTGGTCCCGGGGCTCAGAGGGCCTCCATAGCTCACATTCCCGACCGGAGGCCCTCGGGTCTTCACGCTGTATTTTGGGAACGCTCCGTTGTCCCCGACTCCTCGTCACAGGCTCGCTCTCCGGTTTCTCCCACACTTCCTGCTGCTGCGTCGCAGGCTGCTGATGTTTGGTGTGAAGTGATGAGGAGACGGTGACCTTCCTCACGTCGGTCCGTGAGACACAGAAACGTCCTCCGTTCGTCTCCACGCACGACTCCTGAGAACTCAGAGTGCAGCTCCACCTGCCCTCCTGGAGCTCCACCTGCCCTCCTGGAGCTCCACCTGCCCTCCTGCAGCTCCACCTGCCCTCCTGGAGCTCCACCTGCCCTCCTGCAGCTCCACCTGCCCTCCTGGAGCTCCACCTGAACTCCTGCAGCTCCACCTGCCCTCCTGCAGCTCCACCTGCCCTGCTGGAGCTCCACCTGAACTCCTGCAGCTCCACCTGCCCTCCTGCAACTCCACCTGCCCTGCTGGAGCTCCACCTGCCCTCCTGGAGCTCCACCTGCCCTCCTGGAGCCCTGCAGGAGGCGTGCAGTCTGAGGAGGTGCTGTGTGTAGGTGGTGTAGCGGAGCGTTAACCATCCATAAGACATGTGATGAGGACATGAAGGATGTTTCTCTGATTTCTGATCATGTGATTAGAATACATCCAGATGTTTTCACATGAATATAAAATAGATATTAGAGATGAATTATGAGCTGTTTAACTTCCTAACACGCTCTGAGCTCATTATTAGACTTCAGTAACACTATGAATATAAATATCGATGGCAGAAGAGCAAAACCTCCTATCTGAAAAATGCACTTTTTTGAGAATGTTAAAAAAAACTTGTTTTCTTGCAGAATACTATTTGTTAAGGATATCCAATACATAATACAAAATACAAAAAAAATACAAAAATACAAAAAAATGAAAAATATACAAAGTGCAGATAGGAGGTTTTGCACTTTGGCCATTAATATTAGTTTTAATCAATACAAATAATATCTCTTATTTCCTCATCATTTGAAGTGTGTGTTTTTATGAAGGACCACTTCCACTGTGCTCACTCTCCTGCAGAGCTCCAGTCAGCTGGTGTTCTGGGTGTGTTGATGGTTGGAGTCTTTATTTGGGGTTGGTCTCCTCTCGGGTCCATCCGTCTGTCATCAGCTGTCTGCAGCTTCACTCTCCTCCAGGAGTCAGAGCTGCTTTCTCTCTGCTCACAACAATGAGGCGCGTTTTCAACTACATCGACTTCACACCCAAAACAGAAGTCTGAGACTTCTTCAGGTGATTAACAGTACAGGGTTGTAAAAATTATTACTATTCCACTATCTATTATAACCCCCATTTTACAATGTGTCATTATAATAAGACATAAGCTAAGAGCATATGCATGCAGCTCTACTGAAAATGTGTTTGTGTTTTTTTATAATTAATTTCGAGAACAAGTTTACAGATTATTTATTTAATTTGTAAGAATTTAGCATATTCCTGTCCTGCTTCTTTTTATTTTATTTGTATGAATTCATAACTGTAAATGTGGTCAGTCTGGATCCAGTGATGGAGGTGAAATACTGCTACTACACATTGCACCTTTATAAATACTACTTTTAAATACTACACATTCTCTACTTCTCTTAGATTCTATGCACCCATTCAAATTTTATATATATATATATATATATATGTTCAGATTTCCTTTGGGTGTTAATAGTTAAAAATGCTTTTTAAAATGCAGAATGTTTGTAAACGTGCACAGGATATAAATGCAATGGGTCCTAATGAGGCATTATGATACTGGTTGGTGTTGTTACCATCAGTATACAGCTGTATAGTGAATATAATATATCCATAACATGGAAAGTGCCACACACCGCCTCAGCAAAGCCCTCCAAGATGGCCAACCTGTCAGCCGGCGCCTGGCCTCGTTTCTGAGTGCTCCGGGCTGTAAGAGGAGAGACGCCGACCCCCTCCTCGATGAAAAGCTCCCTTAAAGCTCCGGGGTGCGGTACACATGGCGGCTCCATCTTAAAGAAGCTCTCTTTTAACACTTGGCAGAGAAGTGCAGGAGAAAAGAGCGCTACCCGGCGGGCTCAGGGGTCGGGTTATAAATGGCTCCCAGGGGCCCGCTTCCTACTGACGAGGTCCAAACTCTGCCGAGGGGGCCGCTGTGTCCGGGCGGGTGGGCCCTCGGGGGACACCGCGGGATTCAGGCCGGCGAGGAGCTGAAACCCAAGAATCATTGAATGTTTCATCGGCCGCGCAGAGAGTCGCCGCTATTTGGAAACGTGATAGTTTAGTGTCAAGCAGGGCTGGAGACGGAGGGCGCCGAGTCCAACGGCAAGTCCAACGCCAACACCGAGTCCAACGCCGAGTCCAACGCCAACACCGAGTCCAACGCCGAGTCCAACGCCAACACCGAGTCCAACGCCGAGTCCAACGCTGAGTCCAACGCCAACACCGAGTCCAACGCCGAATCCAACGCCAACACCGACTCCAATGTCGAGTCCAACGCCGAGTCCAACGCCGAATCCAACGCCAACGCTAACGCCGAGTGCAACGCCGAGTCCAACGCCAACACCGACTCCAATGGCGAATCCAATGCCAACACCGAGTCCAACGCCGAGTCCAACGCCAACACCGAGTCCAATGTCGAGTCAAACGCCAACACCGAGTCCAACGCCGAGTCCAACGCCAACGCTAACGCCGAGTCCAACGCCAACACCGAGTCCAACGCAGAGTCCAACCAGACCGGCAGCAGATCGCTCACGGTGTGGTGTTCTCAGAGAGCCGCTCTGGGAACCGGTTCTAAAGATTTTAGGTCCTGACTTCACCAAAAAATGCACAACTGAGCTTCATTGAGCCTTTTTTAACTCGTTTTAATCCCAATGAACTGATTTCATCACTGAAACAAAGCAGCCGATGACAGGATGCCTCAAAGTGAACGTTGATCTCATTATCTGTATTCATTTAATTATTCAACTTCTTAAAGTTTGACGCATTTTGCAGTGATTTCATGACTTGAGTAGTTTAGGATTCAAAGCTTTCCTACTTAAGAAGATGGGCAGAAAAGGGTTTTGTATCCTTTAATTAAATGTGATAATTGAGGAGCACTAAAGAAAACATTTTAATGGAAAATAAGTGATGAAATTAACAAATATTAGTGCATCGGAATAAAAGTGCTGCTAACATTGTTTTTTTAATCTAACGATTTGCTCTGTTGGGACAAAATAATAAGAAATATCTGTCATCAATAGCCCAAAATGATCCTCAAAAGTACACAAAGTACTCACACCGAAGTAACTTTAAATATTTAATCTGCGAAGAAACTGTCACAACAAACAATTGAACAATTAATCGAATTACTGTTTCAGCTTTAGAATATTTAGAGTTAAATAATGCAACATGCCTGTTTGAGAGTATTGAGTTTAAGGTTTTACAGATGAAGTGATGAATATTTACTTGTCCTTACATGAAGCTGCTGATTGTCTTGTAAACAAGCAGCTGAAGTGTTTGTTTACTTCCTGACAGGTCGGCGTTGACCTCCCTGACAGACTCGTGTACCGACGCTCTCAGGAACACAGAATCTCTCCTCGGCCCCCCGCGACCTTCTGACCGGACGTGAACTCGACGGGCCGAAAGGTCGCGACCTTTCTGGCCGTTTCCTCTGTTTGGGCTTTACAGAGTTGATACTTCAGAGCCAGCTGGGAATTCCGATACGCAAACAAAACAAGCTTCCGACTCCCCGACCGAGAAAAAAAAAAAAAAAACACCTCGAGAGCGAACTGTGAGCTCTGGAAATGATTTCTGGGAAAATTTCTGCCGTTATTAGATCGAATGCAGGAGAGACAGACAGGAAACGAGGCGGGCGACACATTCATGGAATTCATATTAATACAATATTTAGAAAAAGATCTGCATTTGCTACCGTTATTATTAGGTGAAAATTGACTCCACGAAAGAATGTATCAAATTTCAGATTTTTATCAAAAGTATAAATATAAATGTAACGAGGCCGTAACATCTCTTGGCGAGTAGCAGAGAACATCAGAATGAGTTTAGTAAACATGAACATTAAACACAACATAACGGCGTCTTTAGCGAGCTAACGCCGAGCTAACGCCGTTAGCCGTCCACGCTTTGTTTCATCAAACTTTACCAGACCGTGCTGGTTTTTTGGTTTAGGGGGGGGGGGGGGGGGGGGGGGGGGGGGGGGGGGGGGGGGGGTGGGGGGGTCACAGGCCCCTCAGACAGGACACCAGATATGACGATTACCAGAGAGGAGGCTGAAACAGCTGAGCGTCTCCTCCAGAGAGGAGGCTCCTGAGGGCCGGGGTCCGGGGTCCGGGGTCAGCCTGATACCTGAGTGGTGCTGGTGGTCTGTTTACCCCGAGGTGAGGCCAGCAGCCGGGCGGAAAGCGATACCCCGCCTGATGTTTACTCAACTGCTGCGTCCTAACCTTGGTACCTACGCTGGCTCCCGACATGATCCACCTTAATACTGACAAATGACTTTCTGACCAGGAAGTCCCAGAAGCAGGGGGGTTGGGGGAGGGGTGGGGGGAGGGGGGTGGTAATCCGTCTGTGAAGAGGAGACTAGAGAGTTCGGAGGGTTTCGTTGCTAAGTGGAGGTTCAGCAGTTAGACAGAGGTTTTCCTCCCAGTGAGATAAATATGGACAACAATCATGTGGTTAAATAATTTAGGAGAAGTTGTGTAATGAACAGCGACAGAGACCTCGTCCCCGTCGGGGGGGATGTTTGTTCAGGGTTCTTAGTTTAATACACAAGTTCCATATTTTCATAATGAAAACATTTGACCAAAGTTCCCAAAAGACCAGCTGCTGCGTATTTACCTGTGTTTAAAGCAGCGGATCATAAAACTCGTGTCACAGATCTGAGGATCGCATCAAGAAGAAAGGGAGCAAATATAACTCATAATTCATCTCTAATATCTATTTTATATTTATGTGAAAACATCTGGATTTATTCAAGTTCATCACCAACACTACATTTTACTAGATTACATTTGAACACATCATATCTTGTTCATTTTCACCGAAAAGAGCCTGAACGCACCACATGAATGAACCGAGCGGAAGCAAGTTAACTCCTGGGTTCTCCGTTAGCGGTGCTGCTAACGTTACTAGCTCTCCTCCAGTTGATGTGAGACGGTGTATAGAAAGCATGACTGTCAGTGAAACCTTTGGATTGTTTTGTCGAGTAATTATAAATAGTTGTTGGTTTCAGAGCTGATGAGGGAAGCAGGCGACGGACATTTGAGGGGAAGTGACCCGTGATGGAGTCTAACCCAGAAGAGTCCGACTGCTTCAGATCAGTGTTTTAAGTTGGAGAAACCTTCGGGTCAGACTCTCATCGTCTGCTGCTGATGTTTGGTTGGTGGCCTTGACCTCGGCCTGACCCCCCCCCCCATCCCCCGACTAGTTAGTGTTGGGTGTCTCTGTCCAGCTACTGCACACGAAGCAGAGCATGCTGGGACATTGGAGGAGAACCAGATGGAGGGTCTCACTCTTAAAAACGTAGAGCGTCTCCTCTGAGTGTTTACTGCTCACGGCTTTCAGGGAGCCTACAGTTGTCTTCATGTAAATAAAGGTCAAAGGTCAGTCGTGCTGAAGAGAGAGGGAGGAGATACACGGTGTCATGGTGAACAGGGCCTCAAACAGTCGACTTTAACATTAGAAATTTAATTAGCAACTCGAGTTACTGACTTTATTTTTTGTTCAGTTTATATTTATCAACAATCAACAATCAATCAAACAATCAATTAATCAACAAATAAAGTCTGAAACAGAAAGGCTAGAAACACACACACACACACACACACACACACACACACACACACCACACACACACACACACACCACACACACACACACACCACACACACACACACCACACACACACACACCACACACACACACACACACACACACACACACCACACACACACACACCACACACACACACACACACACACACACAC
>JACSYO010001318.1:32500-45000 GCA_016806645.1 Ophiodon elongatus | reverse complement strand
CCTCTCTCTTCTCCTCTCCTCTCCTCTCCCGTCCTCTCCTCACCTCCCCGAGCAGAACTGGTGAGGTCATGCTTGTTTTTAAACCTCTCCTCTTCTCTCCTCTCCTCTCCTCTCCTCTTCTCCTCTCCTCTCCTCTCCTCTCCTCTCTCCTCTCCTCTCCTCTCCAGAGGCTTCCACTGTGCTGCAGAGAGAACACACATCCACTGTACAGGCCGTCATACCGGAGTGGTCCACAAGGGGGCGTCTTTAGGATTCAGAGCTGGTGAAAACCAGTTCATTATGTCTGTTTCCTTTTGTCTGTTATTGATTGTCTTTAAACAGTTTCAAGGCTTTTATTTACCTTCATCTGTGACAAACTGGCTGTTTTCTTTACTTAAATCCATAGAACGGCAAAATGTTCTGGCATTTACATTTCAATGCACTCCAACTCCAACAATTATTGCCATTATTGATTAATTTGCAGGATTTTTTTATTTACTTTTTTGCTTCGTCGTTTCTAAAAATAGTAGAATAATACATGATGAAAAGGTCCCAGAGTCTAAAACGAGGCGTTCTAATGTCTTGTTGTGTCCAAAACACAAATATAATCAACCAACGAATCCTCACATTTAAGAAGAGGGATGAGAGAAGATGAATCAATAATCAAAATAGTTGCCTGATTGAATTATTGGCTACTGGTTGCAGAGAGAACGTATGCAGACGTTTATCATTAATTAAACTCACTGTGGCCCAACGAGGATGTTCTCAACCTCGGGGGTGGATTCCTGGTTTTATAGATACTAATGAAATTTTCAGTTTTTCCTCTAAACTACCAAATTATTCTAAACTCAAAATCACATGACAACTTAAACTCTAATAGAGAAAAGATCCAGTAACCCTCCACTCTAGAAGTAGAACAACACCCAGACAGTGTTCCCTATTAAACTCTCACTTCATACGCTTCATGTATTTTTGGTCAAACATAGTAATGTAATGTAATGTAAGTAATATGAGTCTCTCGGAAAAAGCTCCTGGAAATGTCGGCTGAAGTTTCGCCAAGAAACCAAGAAAGCACCCAGAATGCATTGCGTTCCTCACCTCGGCTCACATGGTGTTTTTTGTTGTTTTTTTGGGGTGGGGGTGTGAGGGTGGGGTGGTGAGGGTGGGGGTTGGCCCGCCGGCCCGCAGCCGCTCGCCCCGCGAGGGATTATCCAACCACGCCCGGAAAAGACGTGTGAAATTGTGACGGGGCACGAAAATAAAATGACAACGTTTGCGAGGTCGTGCGTGGAGGGAAGCGTTAGCCGCTGGCACGCACACACACGCGGCGCTGTAAGCCGATACGTGTGTGTGTGTGTGTGTGTGTGTGTGTGTGTGTGTGTGTGTGTGCGCCCTGCCAGAGGACGGCCGGTGTGTGAGTCAGTGTGTTGTCGAGCCGATAGCAGGTGCTCTGAGCGGGAAACACGATCAGCTCAACTCACCGCAGCTGGACGCTTTAATTGATTAGAGAGAGTTTTATGACAGTCAGGCCTCAGGCACGCAGACGCACCACCAATCAGACGGGAGCGCTCGGCCACAGCACCTCACACTCTACACGAGGACAGAGGACACGAGGACAGAGGACAGAGGACAGAGGACATGAGGACGTGAGGACGTGAGGAGACCTCGTCAGATTCAGGGAAAAGGTTATGACCTTTTAAAAAATAACTTCTATCTCAAAGAGTTTCATTTCAATAAAAGGAGTTACCGGGATGGGGATCGAGCCTGCGGTCCGCTGATGAAAGTATTGTGTTGTAAACTGTGTTAGGGTTAGGGTTAGGCTTAGGCTTAGGGTTAGGGTTAGGGTTAGGCTTAGGCTTAGGGTTAGGGTTAGGGTTAGGGTTAGCCAAACAGCTGAGGAGCCGGTGAGCAACCAGATCAAACGTAAGTAACGGGGAGAAAAACTGGATTCAATGCAGGCGGCGACCTCCGGTTCTTAAAACCTGTGCCCAGATCTCATAACGTCATTCCACAAACCCATCCCCATCTCACCTGGTCCTCCACGCCCATCTCACCTGGTCCTCCACCCCCATCTCACCTGGTCCTCCACCACCATCACACCTGGTCCTCCACCCCCATCTCACCTGGTCCTCCAGCCCATCTCACCTGGTCCTCCACCACCATCACACCTGGTCCTCCACCCCCATCTCACCTGGTCCTTCACCCCATCTCACCTGGTCCTCCAGCCCATCTCACCTGGTCCTCCACCACCATCACACCTGGTCCTTCACCCCATCTCACCTGGTCCTCCAGCCCATCTCACCTGGTCCTCCAGCCCATCTCACCTGGTCCTTCACCCCCATCTCACCTGGTCCTCCACCACCATCACACCTGGTCCTTCACCCCCATCTCACCTGGTCCTCCACCCCCATCTCACCTGGTCCTCCACACCCATCTCACCTGGTCCTCCACCCCCATCTCACCTGGTCCTCCACACCCATCTCACCTGGTCCTTCACCCCCATCTCACCTGGTCCTCCACCCCCATCTCACCTGGTCCTCCACCCTATCTCAGTTTTATTTTTGCTTTGAAATATTATTAAAATGATGATTAAAATAGTTTGTTGATCCACTCAGCAGTTAATGGAGGGATCGTTTCAGCTCTGAACTCTGATATATATGTATATGTATATGTGTGTGTGTGTTCGTGTGGGAAACCCCATAGTATCATTCATTAAGAGTCATCATGGCTTCTCTTGAACCCAGCGGAGGTGATGGCGCGTTTGAGTTCTGGTGGTCAGAAGCCTCGCTGAGTATTCCTCATGCTCAGAAAGGCTTTGAGGCTGCGCTGCTGCCGTCATCTCTCTCTCTCTCTCTCTCTCTCTCTCTCTCTCTCTCAGAGAGAGAGAGATTAGGACTTCATCCCTCCGGATCGACGCTGGGAAATGAGAAACCCCCTCATAGCTTTGATATCAACGTGATGAGTCACCGCGCGGCGGGATTACCGCTTCAGGCCCTTCATCGCCCCGCTGTGTGTCATCGTTCAGACATAGAGCTCATGGCATACTCTATTCCTTGTCTGGAAGGGAGCGTCTTTTTCATTCCTCTTCTCTTCACAGGGAGGAGGAATGAAAAAGACAGAGGCCACAGAGGTCGCGAGCCAGTGGCCACCACCTGAATGTTGAAGCTCCCTCAGAAAACTCTGTGAAGTATAAAAAACGAAAACCACCAATTGGAATCATGTCCGTGTCCTTCTTTAGGCCCTTCTTTAGGGCCCTTCTTCATGGCCCTTCTTTAGGACCCTTCTTTAGTGCACTTCTTTAGGCCCCTTCTTTAGGCCCTTCTTTAGGGCCCTTCTTTAGGCCCTTCTTTAGGCCCTTCTTTATGAGCCTTCTTTAGGCCCTTCTTTATGAGCCTTCTTTAGGCCCTTCTTTAGGACCATTCTTTAAGTCCTTCTTTAGTGCCCTTCTTAAGGACCTTCTTTGGGACCTTCTTTAGGGCCTTCTTTAGTGCTCTTCTTTAGGCCCTTCTTCAGGACCCTTCTTTAGGCCCTTCTTTAGGACCCTTCTTTAGGACCCTTCTTTAGGCCCCTCTTTAGGCCCCTCTTTAGGACCCTTCTTTAGGGCCCTTCTTCAGGGCCTTCTTTAGTGCCCTTCTTTAGGCCCTTCTTTAGTGCCCTTCTTTAGGGCCCTTCTTTAGGGCCCTTCTTTAGGACCCTTTTTTAGGACCCTTTTTTAGGAACCTTCTTTAGGGCCCTTCTTCAGGCCCTTCTTCAGGCCCTTCTTTAGGCCCTTCTTCAGGCCCCTTCTTTAGGACCCTTATTTAGGACCCTTCTTCAGGCCCTTCTTTAGGCCCTTCTTCAGGGCCCTTCTTTAGGACCCTTCTTTAGGGCCATTCTTCAGAGCCCTTCTTCAGGGCCTTCTTTAGGCCCTTCTTTAGGGACTTTCTTCAGGTTCCTTCTTCGGGGCCCTTCTTCGGGGCCCTTCTTCGGGTCTCCGTAGGAAAACGAGGAGGAATCGTAGAGAGACCTCCCCCAATTAGCCGGTCCTCCTCAAACTGAGCAACGGGAGTAAACAGAACGAGGCATCTGACTGTTCAGCTGAACATAGTCGGGACACACCGTCGTGGATTCATGCTCAGAAATAGAAAGTAGTTCCACCGCATGTGTTTCGTAATGAGGAACATTCAGACGTTACCTCCAGCCCTCTGGACCGCCGGTGCAGGAGGTCATTCACTGCCCACTCAGACTTTACACTTGACTTTGGTGCTTTCCTGTCTTAGTAACCTTAGCTGGGCCGACCCCCCCCCTACACCCCCCCCTCTGTCCTCGCTGACCCCCTCACCGTAGCCGAGCCCAGATTTACATTCTTCACCAATCCCCTTAAGCTCGGAGGCCAAGACGCTCTCATCCTCCGATCAAAACAGACCTGTTGACACGTCCAGCCGGGTCCCCCGACACAGCCGGGGCCCCCGACACAGCCCGGCTCCTCGGCTCCTCTAATTGGCTCGCTGAGAGGAAAGAGACACGGGCCGGCTAACGTCTCCGGGACAGCTTCATTAGGGAAGGGATGAGGCCGGGCGAGAGGGAGGGTCAAACGTCAGAGACGATGTGAGGAGCCATTCCTAAAAACTACAACCCTGTTTGAACTTCACGTGAAACAAAAACGTCTCCAATATTAATTTAAATATGGGCCTTTTTATTAACATTGTGTTTGAAAGTATACAGTCTAAATACTCTTTATCATGTGAACTCCACCATTCAGTCTGATTACGTTTGAGTTTTTGTTTACTTACTTGCTTACCTTTACTGTTTGTTTACTTCCCTCCTCGTCCCTTTTCTTTTCGTCCCCTTTCTTTTCGTCCCCTCTTTCTTCGTCCCCTTCCTCTTCATACCCTCCCTCTTCGTCCCCTCCCTCTTCGTCCCCTCTGTCTTCGTCCCCTCCCTCCTCGTCCCCTCCCTCTCTGTCCCCATCAGACAGTTCTAAACGGCGTCCTCTCTCCAGCTGCTCTCGAGGACGTGTCTTTGAAACATGAGGCGGCTCTAGAGATGTTTTCATACCGTGTGCGAGCGTTGTTCTGGCAGCGAAACACGGGGGACGTTAATTATGGGACGGGGTCTCGGCCTGCGTCCCCCTCCCCCCGACACCCCCGTGACCCCCCAGAGAGCAGCACTTCCTGTTTCGTTCTGCTGGACGTGGCTCTGCTGCACGAGGCCTTCAGGGACTCCTGTGTTCCTGTCCACCTGTGTGTAAGTCCCTTTAGGGGCCACAAACCAAACGGGGGTCCAGATCAAAACGACTGAACTGAGGCTTCGTGACTTCTGTCAAGTCTTCAGGTTATTTGGTTGTCGACTACCGGCCCGATCTGAATGAAACTTGTGACCTTGTGTGACATTGTGTGACCTTGTGTGACCTTGACCGAGGAAGAAGACATTACATTGGTTCTGAATCTCGGCTGTCTTTGGGTTTAATCAAAGATATTAATTATTAGGGATACTGTTCCTCTGCAATATTGCTTTTTAACACTATTGTTTGTTATTGTTATTGTTCTTGAAAACACATTTTCCTTCATGTTTTATGGATGTTTTGTAATAACGAGGTGTTACAAAAAGACCTGAATCCTAAAATGGAAAAAAAACGAATTCACTTTTACGAATTAATTGGGGGATTTCCAAAAATTGGCAGAAAATAAATTGTGAGGTCAACGAGGTTGAGTTGAGGAGGACGTTACATCTGATGTGTTGTTACATGTGGGTGGTTGTTTCTCCCGGTGGCTGCTGGGAGACGTAGTTCTCCCATCACATTGTTGTAACGTCTAGCTGGGGCCAAGGTACCACGGACCCTCTTCCTCCTCCTCCTCCTCCTCCTCTTCCTCCTCCTCCTCCTCCTCCTCCTCCTCCTCCTCTCATTATCCCGTGCAGATGTTCAGCCCCCCCCTTGGTGATATCGGGTGACCACAAATCTAATTGATATCAAAACTCCGGCGCTGGAGGCCTAAGCCCTCTTGGTTCTCAGGTTACTGCTGCTTTAAGACTTCTGACAGCCACTTTCCCCTGAAACATGCACTGTCCTCCCTTCAAAGGAAAACCCCCAAAGAACAACACGTCCCACCGCCACCTAGGAAGAGCTCCCTCCAGAGCCGTGATGTTTCCACGGTGACCCGCTGGAGACCGAGTGGGATCCATCACGCGAAAGCATTAATAAGCTAATCAGCTAACGGCGGGTTTAATGCGGGAAGAGGATCCTCGGAGGGGAATCACACCAGCTGAGAGGAGGGAATTGGAAAGCTTAAGGAGAGGATGTGATGGTAATGACTCTAAGGCCACATAATCCGCCCCATCTGGGCCCGCCGATTGTTTGATATATTTATGGTTGATGATCGGCACTAATAGGTTTGTTGTTTTCTTACGGGACGGTTATGAGTGAGGGGGAGCCTGGGAAGAGCTGCTCATTGTTTGGTTTTCATTTTGTTTTGGGTTCAGTTTCAGACGGAGGCCTGTCTGGTCTCTGCACTCCAGACTGAGAGGGAGGGGGTCCTCTGAGGAGGGGTTCCTCTGAGGAGGGGGTCCTCCGTCTGAGGAGGGGTTCCTCCATCTGAGGAGGGGGTCCTCCGTCTGAGGAGGGGGTCCTCTGAGGAGGGGTTCCTCTGAGGAGGGGTTCCTCCGTCTGAGGAGGGGGTCCTCCGTCTGAGGAGGGGTTCCTCCATCTGAGGAGGGGGTCCTCCGTCTGAGGAGGGGTTCCTCTGAGGAGGGGTTCCTCCATCTGAGGAGGGGTTCCTCCATCTGAGGAGGGGTTCCTCTGTCTGAGGAGGGGGTCCTCCGTCTGAGGAGGGGTTCCTCGATCTGAGGAGGGGGTCCTCCGTCTGAGGAGGGGTTCCTCCGTCTGAGGAGGGGTGGAGTGGATTCTCTCACACGGGAGGCTGAGTGGAAGCAGATGGAGGTCTGTGTTCAGGGTAATCCCGTTTGTGTTTGGGTGCTACTGGACCCGGATCATTCAGCTGGTCCTGAAACATCGAAACATTCATCTGGTCCTGAATCATCTGGCCCTGAATCATTCATCTGGTCCTGAATCATCTGGTCCTGAATCATCTGGTCCTGATTCATCTGGTCCTGAATCATCTGGTCCTGAAACATCTGGTCCTGAATCATTCATCTGGTATTATCTGTTATAAAGATATCGTGGAGTAACGTCTGTTGTGTGTGTCGTTGTTTACGCCGTTAGCACCGTTAGCTGCTAGTCGCCGCCATTTTGAGAGCTGTGTGGAGGCAACTCTTTTTCAGTAATAGTTGAAAACTATAAGTTGTTGGTGCGTCAGCAGATATGACGAGTGTTTGTAGTTTGTTTTGTCTTCCTGTGATGACGGAGACCTTTCACGATGCATTCAAAGACATCACGGGCACCCCGGTCCCGATCGGGACCCTCTGAGACGAACGTAGACCAAACATTGTTCAGTTGACCCTTCGCTGAAGCCCCGCCTCTTGAACGCAGACCGTCCAATCACAGCTTCGCCTGGTCCGGCTCTGAGAGTCTCATCACTGGTCTCAGTTGTTCTTCGTGTGCAGGCGGGTTTTATTAGCTAGCATTAGCACTGCTATGCTACACTAGCGTTAGCACTGCTATGCTACGCTAGCTGCTGAGGGTTGACTGAATGTGTTCTGATGATCTTTAGTGTTGTTTCTTCATCTCATCGTCGTCGTCTGGATCTCCAGACAATTGTAGGGTTGCACAGAAACCGATACCGGTCACGGGTCAGAGGTAGGATCCCGGGTCCCGTGTCAGAGGTCCCGGGTCCCGTGTCAGAGCTAGGGTCCCGGGTCAGAGGTCACGGGTCAGAGGTCCCGGGTCCCGGGTCCCGGGTCAGAGCTAGGGTCCCGGGTCCCGTGTCAGAGGTCCAAGGGTCCTGTGTCAGAGCTAGGGTCCCGGGTCAGAGGTCACGGGTCAGAGGTCCCGGGTCCCGGGTCAGAGCTAGGGTCCCGGGTCCCGGGTCAGAGCTAGGGTCCCGGGTCCCGTGTCAGAGCTAGGGTCCCGGGTCCCGGGTCAGCCAGGTGATGATTAAAGTGATGAATTTAGCGCCTTTTAAGGTGGACTGACCTTTTAAGGTGGACTGACTGATAAGTACTCGTGTTATTAAGTACTTGTGTTATTAAGTACTTGTGTTATTAAGTACTTGTGTTAAGTACTAAGTACTCGTGTAATTAAGTTCTAAGTGTAAATGACCCTCAAAAGGTTCCGTTAATAGGGTGACTATTTTCTGCAAGCCTTTATTTTGTAAGTGCCTTTCTATATTTCGGGTCTTTTATTTTGAAGCCCTTCCGGCGAGACCGAAAGTAGATGCAAATCTCGTAACTTGACTTCGCATGGAAATGTACGGTAATTGACGGTGTGTACTGAAGGAAATAGTGTTCGTAAGATATCCCTTATCAGTACAAGTCACTTTATGGACGGATACGCACCTAGCTGGAACGGGAACAAGGTACTTTGTGTTTTATTGTGTTTTGACCCGGTTTAGTGACATTTCATCTTTGAACTTGTAAAAGTGTGGTTAAATGTATTATTGTAATTTTATGCTAATGCTAGATTTCAGCCTTTATATGTGCCCTTTAAGAAGAAAATGTTGTAATTAATGTCCATATGTATAACTGAATGTCATCTAATTAATGTTTACACTCGTATGAGCTCATTTATGTTGTATTTGTTCCATAGGTCTTACGGTGATTTCTGGAGATTGATATATTCATGTAAAGGCTAACGGTTGAACAAGAATAAAGGCCTCGAGAAGTAGAATTCACCATTACCCGGTAGGGTCCGCTACACCAAGTACTCGTGTTATTAAGTACTAAGTACTCGTGTTATTAAGTACTAAGTACTCATGTTATTAAGTACTAAGTACTCGTGTTATTAAGTACTAAGTACTCATGTTATTGTGTACTCGTGTTATTAAGTACTCGTGTTATTAAGTACTCGTGTTATTAAGTACTCGTGTTATTAAGTACTAAGTACTCGTGTTATTAAGTACTAAGTACTCGTGTTATTGTGTACTCGTGTTATTAAGTACTCGTGTTATTAGGTACTCGTGTTATTAGGTACTCGTGTTATTAAGTACTCGTGTTATTAAGTACTCGTGTTATTAAGTACTTGTGTCATTAAGTACTCGTGTTATTAAGTACTTGTATTATTAAGTACTTGTGTTATTAAGTACTCGTGTTATTAAGTACTTGTGTTATTAAGTACTCGTGTTATTAAGTACTCGTGTTATTAAGTACTTGTTAGTACTTGTGTTAGTAAGTACTCGTGTTATTAAGTACTCGTGTTAGTAAGTACTCGTGTTAGTAAGTACTCGTGTTATTAAGCACTTGTTAGTAAGTACTCGTGTTAGTAAGTAGTCGTGTTACTAAGTACTCGTGTACTTCCTGTGAAAACAATCCAACAGAATAAATAATCAGACTAGTTTTAAATGAAGTTTCTTTATAATTGTAGACGTTGCTGTTCATCGGGAGCTGAAATATCCGATGCTCTCGAACGCACCTCCAGAAATAAAAATAAACTCGCTGTGAGATGATTATTATAGCCGAGTGACGTTTCCTCTACCGGGAGGGAAATATTATCTCCTGACTTCTGCTCTTGTTCAGACAACTGATTCATTTTCTTTATTATAATTCCTCCGTGAGTCATCACAGTGACGTGTTTACCTGAATCGTTCCGTTACCTCACAACATGGTGGTGTATCTGTGAGAGAGGCTTTGTTTTGGTGCGTTCAGGGACACACCGATATGTGAGTTGTGGCCCTTTCCCACTGGAAGAAACAACCTAATCCATCTCCTCAAAACACTTTGACTCATGATCCGTCTCCTGGTTTGATCCACTGGCGTCAAGTCACCGACACGCTGCTTTCAGAGCGGCGTCAGAAAGTCAGACTGTTCCTGAACGCACCGTCTGAAAACCATCCGCCTTCCATCGAACAGATCAGGACAGAAAATATAATAATATTAATATTAATCATCTACTTTTTAATGTGGAGCTTTGCATAAATTAACTGGAAAAACTTAACCGCTCACTTTGCCCTTAAAAATGTGGCGAGTGTGGATTCAGGAGTATTCTGGGATGTTCCCGCTGGGTTGGGTTTCATCCCTGTGGTTTCCGTGGTTACTGACCTTTGGCCTACTTGTTTGATGGATGACTTTATGGCGCTATTTCAGTCCGGAGCGTCACTGAGAGACCTTTCTCTGGGTATGTCGGGCAGGAAAAGATGCGTCAGAGTATGATGAATCTATTAAGGGGGAGGAGGGGGGGGACGAGAGGGGGGCAAGAGGGTGGGGGGGGGGGGTAATCAAAATACCTCGTACCTTTGTTCCATGGCTCTCATTTCTCTCGTAAACACTTCCCCATCGTTATCCTCGAAATAACAAACGTTGCATGTTTGGTTGAAGCCGGAATGGAGCTAACAGGAAGAGCGTAGCATCGGTTCACTCCACAAAAAGAACAATGAGATTTTTTCATTTGATTTTGGATTATTGCAGGAAGTGAAAAAAATACTGGTCTCATTCCTGCAGAACTCTATGAAGCAATTTTATAATATTTCTTGTCTGAAAATTTGCAGCATTTTGCACAAAGTATCATCATAAAAGAGATATGAACCAAAGAAAACAACTGCTGTGACTAAAAACTCTTTGTAATATACGCTAAATGATTCTCGCTCAATATTGGCATTAATGAACTTCCATATCTGTCATTCAGGTTGTTTTTCAAACAGCAGCGGTGACGTTGATGGTATCACTTCTCCAGGATCACATCCTCCACTATCATGTAAGTCTTCCAACATGGCCGGAGGACTGAGAGATTTATCCATGATAAAAAATCCTCCAGTGTTCACGGAACAATGCGACATGTGTTTTTATGGTTTATGGAGGCGTTGGGGGCGTTGGGAGGCGTTGGGGGCGTTAGGAGGCGTTGGAGGCGTTGGGGGCATTGGGGGCGTTGGAGGCGTTGGGAGGCGTTGGAGGCGTTGGAGGCGTTGAGAGGCGTTGGAGGCGTTGGGAGGCGTAGGGGGCGTTGGAGGCGTAGGGGGCGTTGGGCGCCACCCCGGGGGCGTTGGGAGGCGTAGGGGGCGTTGGAGGCGTTGGGGGCTTGGAGGCGTTGGGAGGCGTTGGGAGGCGTTGGAGGCGTTGGAGGCGTTGGGAGGCGTGGGGGCGCTGGAGGCGTTGGAGGCGTTGGGGGCGTTGGAGGCGTTGGGGGCGTTGGGAGGCGTAGGGGCGTTGGAGCTTGGGGCGTTGGGAGCAGGGCGTTGGGAGGCGTTGGGGGCGTTGGGGCGTTGAGGCTTGGGGGCGTGGGGCGTGGCGTTGGAGGGTGCGGGGAGGCGTTGGGGGCGGGGCGCTGGCGTGAGGCGTAGGGGGCGTTGGAGGCGTAGGGGCGTTGGAGCGTGGACTTGGGCGTTGGCTGGAGGCGAGGGCGTTGGGCGTGGGCGTGGAGGCATTGGGCGTCTGGGGGGCGTTGGAGGCGTTGGGAGGCGTAGGGGGCGTTGGGAGGCGTAGGGGGCGTTGGGAGGCGTTGGGGGCGTTGGAGGCGTTGGGAGGCGTAGGGGGCGTTGGGAGGCGTAGGGGGCGTTGGGAGGCGTTGGGGGCGTTGGAGGCGTTGGGAGGCGTAGGGGGCGTTGGGGGCGCTGGAGGCGTTGGAGGCGTTGGGGGCGTTGGGATGAAGTGTGTCAGTGAAATGCTTGAAATGTAAAATGAGAGCGCAGGTTGTCCGGGAGCCAACAAACAAATCATCCCTCTGAGAGGCGTTCGAGTGCCGATCGTTCAGCAGGATGCCGGTGTGACGCTGCTGGTTCATACTCCGGAAAATACCAGAAATAATTTCTCCAGTTGATATTTAACAAAGATCAACGTGTGTTTTGTCAGTTATTCTTAATTTGAAACTTATTTCTGATGGGCTGGAGTATTTTTTATTTTTTATGATTATTTTGCAATATTTTAAAAACAGCTGCAAGCCAGAAGAAGAAAACAAACAAAGCTTTATGTTCATTTAAAAAAATGGAAGAAAGAAATATAGTTGGAAAGGAAAGAGGTATCACACACTAACATATTATTTTAATTTAGATTTATTTGAATAAAGCAATATATACAGTATAACAATACTGACAACAAAAATAAATAAATAAAGACGTACAAAAAACAGTTTAAGAGTTTAGTGAATAAAATAAATTAAACGTTTTATATATATATATAATAAAGATATTTAGTAGTTGATACCAAAACCAGTGAAATTCAACAATTCAACTCGGAAAAAGAGAAAAAGAAAAAACTACAAATTATTATTAATCCCTGATCCGTCTCAAGATTCTTGCCCAAAACTATTTTTTTATTTATTTTGATTCCGTTATAATTTACGTTCGCCCCAATATTCATTTTTACCGAACAGAGCTTGAACGCATCGTAATGTTTCTCCGTGCAACCTCCGTTAATGTTAGCCGTTAGCGCCGCTATTTAGCCAAGCAGGAATGTGCTACTGACGGCTACCGGCTAACGGCTACCAGCTAACGGTTAACGGC
>JACSYO010001318.1:25000-30000 GCA_016806645.1 Ophiodon elongatus | reverse complement strand
AGGATCTGAACCTTCACTGTCTCTAAACTCTGTAAACAAGACTTTCATCCGCTGCTCATGGACTTCCTCTCAGATTAAAGTCTCCTCTCAGAGACCTGAACCACAGACCGTCAGTTCACCGTGTTTAAAGTTCACTTCAACTTGACCTCTGGGAAGTGAACCCGACAGCTGTGGTGAGTTCATTAAACACACACATTAGTGTTTATGGTTTTATGTGTAAAGCAAATGATCGTCTGCGAAAGGAAGTCAGGAGCTCTGAGTCGGGATCAGAGAGGCCGTGTTTCCTCTTAACAACCTCGGCTTCACGTTCCTCTGATCCAGATAAAATCCATTCTGAGAATCAAACCAACGGTCCGGGTCGGGAGCATCGAGCTCCTGATGTTTGAGATGATTTGACATCTGACAGGAAATACAAATCCATAAGGATCAAAGTAAAAATGAAACCAGAGGAAGAGAAGAGGAGGAACACAGAGTTAAAGGGTCCGGTGGGTTAGTGGTGCCTCCTTCATCCTGAGGCCTATCCAGGAATATTACAAATATGTATTAAAATAGAAAAATTACAGATATTCAAATAAGAAAATGTGGAAATTTAAATATTCAACTGTGAACAAAGCAGCACTAAAGCGTCTGACTGCTGAGAAGGAGACGTTGTGTCCAAACAGGAAGCGAGTCCAACGCGTCATGTGACCTCCAGCCAGAGGAACCGGGGTCCTAATCAGAGAAAGTCATAATTAAAACTGGAGGAGGATTAACCAACCGGCTGTGTCGGCGTGGGAGTTAAGTGCCCGTCCTCTGGTTCCCCCTCCGGTTCCCCCTCTGGTTCCCCCCCAGGTTCCCCCTCTGGTTCCCCCTCCGTCTGGTTCCCCCTCCGGTTCCCCCTCTGGTTCCCCCCCAGGTTCCCCCTCTGGTTCCCCCTCCGTCTGGTTCCCCCCCAGGTTCCCCCTCTGGTTCCCCCTCCGTCAGGTTCCCCCTCTGGTTCCCCCTCTGGTTCCCCACTCGTTCCCCCTCTGGTTCCCCTCCAGGTTCCCCCTCTGGTTCCCCCTCCGTCTGGTTCCCTCTCAGGTTCCCCCTCTGGTTCCCCACTCGTTCCCCCTCTGGTTCCCCCCCAGGTTCCCCCTCTGGTTCCCCCTCTGGTTCCCCCCCAGGTTCCCCCTCTGGTTCCCCCTCCGTCAGGTTCCCCCCCAGGTTCTCCCCCAGGTTCCCCCCCAGGTTCCCTCTCTGGTTCCCCCCCAGGTTCCCCCTCTGGTTCCCCCTCCGTCAGGTTCCCCCTCTGGTTCCCCCCCAGGTTCCCCCTCTGGTTCCCCCTCCGTCTGGTTCCCTCTCAGGTTCCCCTCTGGTTCCCCCTCTGGTTCCCCCTCTGGTTCCCCACTGGTTCCCCCTCTGGTTCCCCACTGGTACCCCCCCAGGTTAACTCAGTGTTTCAGCGTCCTTTTGCACCGTTAGCGGCGTTAGCGGCGTTAGCTACGAGCCGCCGGCTCTCCTGCGCCATGTTGAGAGCCATGCAGAGTCAATGGACCGCCTCCTCTCCATCTGGCTCCTTTGAACCGTCGCTTTCTAAAGTCAGGCTGGACTTCAGCAGTCTGACGTGTGGAGACATGGAGAGCAGCACGAAGACTATTCATCTCTTCCTCTGGAGGGTCGGGGGTTTGCTCAGACCCTCACCGTGAGAGTATGTAGATACAGACGCTTAAAACCCCTGCAAACGGTGTGAGGAGACCCCGCGCAGCAGAGAGGGAGTCCTCTTCAGTGTCCGTCTGCAGGAAGAGAGCCGGGCCAGACGGGTAGAGATCCGTTTGGGCCGCAGCTGCGTTTATTCGGCTGGAAATGACCTCTGACCTCTGTGAGGGGGGGGGTCAAGGTCGATTCTGCCTAGGAAGCAGGAGCTTTTCTCGTGTCACGGAGTCATGCATGTCCTGTTGTCTGTTCAGATCACACTCAATATGTCATGAACAAGAAGGAGGCGAGAGGGACGAAGATTAATCATTCACTATTAACATTATTATTATTATTATTATTATTATTATTATTATTATTATTATTCAGTCTCAGCTGATTGTATCACCCCACATATCACCCTGATATCACCCACATATCAACCACATATCACCCACATATCACCCTGATATCACCCTCATATCACCCACATATCACCTTCATATCACCTTCATATCACCCACATATCACCCTCATATCACCCACATATCACCCTCATATCACCCTCATATCACCCTCATATCACCTTCATATCACCCAGATATCACCCACATATCACCCTCATATCACCCACATATCGCCCTGATATCACCCTCATATCACCCACATATCACCCTCATATCACCCACATATCACCCTCATATCACCCACATATCACCCTCATATCACCCACATATCACCCTCATATCACCCAGATATCACCCACATATCACCCAGATATCACCCTCATATCACCCTCATATCACCCTCATATCACCCACATATCACCCTCATATCACCCTCATATCACCCACATATCACCCACATATCACCCACATATCACCCTCATATCACCCTCATATCACCCTCATATCACCCTGTGTTGATGGACGAGTCAGAAGGCGACAAACACGAGAAACATTTGAAGAGAGAAACCGAATCATCGCTGACCTCTGACCTCTGACTCAGGACGGAAAGCATGTGGGCAGACACGCCAACCTCTTCATGTTCAAAGCCACAGAGCTTTATTTCATGTGTCACACACACACACACACACACACACACACACACTCTGGTCTCTCCTCTGTCCTCTTAAACCTCCACACTGGTTTGGTTTCCATTAAAATGAAAGCACCACAGAAGAAGAGTCCTTATGTGGCCCGACGGTAACTGAAGCCGGCGCTCGGCCCTTTAACGGGCGGGTGAAAGGCCCCCGGGGCCGATCGGAGGGACAGCTCTTTGTTTCCCCGCTGATTTGTTTATCGAGGACTTGGCCTCCGAAGTGGAAAACCATCTGCGCGTGTTGGAGCGGTGTCGACGCCACGCCGCCCGGAGGTAACGGCCTTCTTCTTCTTCTTCTTCTTCTTTTTGTTGCGTCTTTAACGAGATGTTTTTTACGCACAGGGCGAGTGGCCGCGTTGCGGGGCCTCCACGAGGACGGCTTTACGGGCGACCACACAGGGAGGGCGGTTTGATGGGACGGGGCCCCTGAAGACACGAGAGGCGGGCCTGGGGATCGGGTAGACCGGGGGGCGAGGCCTCGGCGTCTCCGTGGAGACGGTTCAGGGTCAACAGTCGGGAGGTCGAGAGGGAAGTTAGACGATCATGAATGGGTCATGAATTACAAATATGTCGACTTTGTCCGTTGGTCTCCATCTTGGTTTTTGTCCGTTGGTCGCCATCTTGGTTTTTGTCCGTTGGTCGCCATCTTGGTTTTTGTCCGTTGGTCGCCATCTTGGTTTTTGTCCGTTGCCTTCTTAATTTTGTCCGTCGCCATCTTGTTTTTGTCCATTGACTTCTTGTTTTTGTCCGTTGCCTTCTTGTTTTTGTTTGTTGCCTTCTTGTTTTTGTCCGTTGCCTTCTTGTTTTTGTCCGTTGCCTTCTTGTTTTTGTCCGTTGCCTTCTTGTTTTTGTCCGCCGTTGCCTTCTTGTTTTTGTCCGTTACTTCAGAATAAATATGAGCCTCGTTGTTGACTTCTGTCCATGTTTAATCTGCAGAAGGTCCCGGGGAAGGGGCGGGGCCAGGGGAAGGGGCGGGGCTTCTCAAGGAGCTAGAGTGTGGCGTGAGCATGTGTCTAATAAAGTGTTTGTACATGAGACCTCTCACGAGATGACAGGCCGTGAACAGAAGCCTGAACTTTGACCCCACTGTGGAGCTGCGTCTAGTTATTGGTCTGAATCTCCAGCCTCAGACCTTTAGGGCCGCGACCGAGACAGAACCTCAGACGTTCTGCAGGAACCCGCCTCGGCCCGTCTGGGCCCTCGGGGGCCAAGGCGGGCCGAGGCGGGCCGAGGCGGGTTCCTGCAGAACGTCTCAGAGCAGCAGCGGGATGAAGGGAGGCGACAGCTGGACGAGAGGCCGGCAGCAACTGTTGGCCCAACGCCCGCCGATAAATAATATACCAACTGTGAGCCGAACAGAGAACAAGGAGGAGGAGGAGGAGGAGGAGGGAGGGGGAGGGGGAGGAGGAGGAGGGGGGGGAGAGGGGGAGAGGGGAGAGGGGGCAAGGGGGAGAGGAGGAGGAGGGGGGCAAGGGGGAGAAGAGGAGGAAGAGGAGGGGAGGGAGGGGGAGGGGAGGAGGGAGGGAGGGGGGCGAGGGGGAGAGGAGGAGGAGGAGGAGAAGAAGGGGGGGAGGAGGAAGACGAGGAGGGGGGAGGAGGAGGAGGGGGGGAGGAGGAGGAGATGGAGATGGAGGAGGAGGAGGAGATGATGATGGAGGAGGAGGAGGTGGTGGAGGAGGAGGAAGAGGAGGAGGTGGAGGGAAGGAGGAGGGGGGCGGCGGTTTAAACCTCTGCACTTGTGGTTTGGCTCATCGATCGGCCTCAGGATTGTTAATTGAACAGATGTCGCCGTGAATATTTCGACTTATGAGCAACGGATATGGTGGTGATGTCATAGACGGAGGCATCGGTGATGTCATAGACGGAGGCATCGGTGATGTCATAGACGGAGGCATCGGTGATGTCATAGGCGGAGGCATCGGTGATGTCATACGCGGAGGCATCGGTGATGTCATACGCGGAGGCATCGGTGATGTCATAGGCGGAGGCATCGGTGATGTCATACGCGGAGGCATCGGTGATGTCATACGCGGAGGGATGACGATCACCGAGACCTCCGGTCACCGGGTACTTTATACCTCGCGCTGTAGAAACCCAACCTTTGTGATGTCATATGGATACAAAGAGAGACACAAAGCATTCTGGGTAAGATGCGTCTCTTGGGTGTCCATCTCACAGATGGGAGGAGCTATATATATATATTTATATATACATGTATATATTTATGTATACATGTATATATTCAT
>JACSYO010001318.1:0-22500 GCA_016806645.1 Ophiodon elongatus | reverse complement strand
CTCACACTCATACACTCACACACTCACACACATACCTATACACACACACACACACAGCTTCACACACACACACAACTTCACACACACACACACACACACAGCTCTACACAGACACACACACACACACACACACACACACAGAATGTGCTGTGTGAGGACTGAACTTCAGAACCAGATCATGAAACTAAACCTGATCCATCACTTTGATTTCTCTTTCATAACTTCCCAAATTGACAAATTGTTAATAATACACACACGGTAATGTATAAGTACATAAACACTTGACTTAATGATGTAATATAACTGCTTATCCCTTCAGTCAAAACACACAATAAACAAAGATCAATTTGATTAATAGCATTATTATTTTCTCAAATCTTCTATAGATATCTCGATAGTATCTCTGAAGTAGAAATATGACATGAGAGCGGTAGTATTATTTATATAGATATATATATATATATATATATATATATATGTATATGTTTATATTCTGTACATACGTATATGTGTGTGTTCAGAAGTAATACATAAAATAATATGATTTATTCTCTATTATAATAGTCTGAAAGGGAACATTAAATACAACGAGTACTTTAACTTCAATATTTACTAAATCAAATCTTGAATGATGGACTTTTTTTTATTTTTACTCTTTTAGTAGAAGATCAGAGTACTTCTGACGTGACGATGTACTGGATTCATGATCGTTTGTACTTTCTGTCTTTCATGATTATTTTAGTTAATATTCAGAGTTTCGTGACTGTTGATGAGAGTTGTATGTGAAGTCTTTCAACACCAGAGGGAGCTGTTGTCTCATTATGACTGTTTCTGGAACTGGAGGCAGAAACCCTTTATTTATATATATATATATATATATATAGGGTTTATATATGAAAAAATAAATATTATATATATATATAGGGTTTATATATGAAAAAATAAATATATATATATATATAACAAACCATATATATATATATATAAATAAAGGGTTCCCCCCCAAACAGTTTATATATATGAGAAAATAACTATATTTAAAAATATATATATATATATATATATATATAGGGTTTATATATGAAAAAATATATATATATACATATATCTATATAAAGGGTATATATATATATATATATATATATATATATATATGTATTTAATACAAATATATATATGTATATATGTATATATATAAAATATATATATATATTACACAGAAATTGGAAAATAATGAAATTTATATGTGCAACATTTCCAAGTGCCCACAAGTTTTACCAATGTTTTAAAAAACAAAGTGAAATACATATTGAACTATTTATTTTTATATTATTTATATCACATTTTTACAGCCTCTCCTCTCCTCTCTCCTCTCCTCTCCTCCTTCACTTCCTCTCCTTCAGTCTACGTTTCTCTGATTTCTTGTCACATGACTGTTGGTCTCAGGTGAATAAATCATGACGTCATAGTTTCTCTGAGGAGCTCAGAATTTAATGTTTTTAACAGAATCTGGTTAAAGCAAACGGTTTAATTGTTTTTAACTAAATATCACAATTCTTTGATTTGGCCGCGTTTCCTGACACACGTGATGTGTTCAAGGACCGTCCAAAAGTGGGAAATCTGGCAATAACGTCTGTTTTCACAGCCTCTGGCTGCGATGAATGTTGTTATTTTGGTGATGAATTAAAAAGAAAACATGCATTTAATAAACCTGGGTTTTAAAGAGTTGTGATGATCCGTTCATCATAATTATTTCTGTTAGTCTTCAGTTTAGATTTTGATTAAAGAGACAGAATTGATTTATGGGTTTCAAGTCTTCTTCAATACAGCATGATGTTCATTTAGTAAATTATGGTCCATTTAGAGTCAAACAGACCATAAAGCAGGGGATGCTTTAGGGGCGGGGCTACAGGGTGATTGACAGGTCTCTAACAGAGAGTATACAGCGTCTCTACATCACTTCCTGTTTACTGGTTGCAAAAAAAAAAAAAAGATGGCGACGGCGAAATCGTCGAACTCGAGGCTTCAAAACGTCCACAAACCAATGAGAGACGTCACCATGACGACGTCCACTTCTTATATACAACCTTGATTGGGACGTACTAAATCTTTGTCTGGCAGACTAAACAGGTGTTGGAACGTTTGGTGAGTATGAAGATGGACGATATGACAGCTCAGCAAGAGCAACATATTTTCATTTGGTTCGTCATAAAGTCCAGAAACGTGACAATTTCCACTCGTTACACGAATACAGTCCTTTCAAAATAAACCTCCATCTTCACAGGAAACTACAAAACTACTCAGTTACCACAGCGTCATGGCGACAGGACAGACAAAAACAAGATGGCGACGGACAGAAACCAAGATGGCGACGGACAAATCACCGAACTCCAGGCTTCAATACCTCAACTCAAACCAGCGTGTGACGTCACCATGACGACGATGATGAATGAGGAGGAGGAGCAGGAGGAAGAGAGATAAGAGAGGTCAGCTTTAATTGGCCGACACCTTTACCTCTAATTACCCGTGTCAGGTGTCAGGTGTCTGCCTGCCGCTGCCCCTGAGCAAGGCCCTGACCTCAGAGCTGCCGAGCTTCAGGTGAGTCACAGAGGAGCCAATGAGGTTTAGTTAATGAACTCAAGAGGAGAGAGAGAGTGTGTGTGTGTGTGTGTGTGTGTGTGTGTGTGTGTGTGTGTGTGTCAGGGATTCTCTATATCCTCTCTCGCTCTCTCCCCCCTCTCTCTCTCTCACTGTCTCTCTCTCCCCCCCTCTCTCTCACTATCTCTCTCTCCCACCTCTCTCTCTCTCACTGTCTCTCACTCCCCCCCTCTCTCTCACTGTCTCTCTCTCCCACCTCTCTCTCTCTCACTGTCTCTCTCTCCCCCCTCTCTCTCTCCCCCCTGTCTCTCTCTCTCTCCCCCCCTCTCTCTCTCTCATCCAAACTCAACCTCAGGGTTTCTCTCCCCTCCTCTGATTGGTTGAGAGCCCGTCTGTAGAAATCGTTCTAATCCTCTTAGATAAAACTGAGCCCTCGTCCAATCCTCTGCTCCAATCCTCTCCCTCCCCCCTCCCCCCCTCTCTCCCCCCCCCTCTCTCCCCCTCTCTCCATGGGGAAGAGGAGTTTTTAATCCAAGTGGATTACGTTGCAAATTGGGTGACAGTGGAGGCGAGCGGCTGCAAAATCTGCTGCCGGCTTTCTGTCTTCCTAAATATCTGCAAGGTGGAGAACTTAGGAGCACGAGGAGCAGACCTGAAGAACCTCTCCTCCTCCACCAGGAGCACCAGGAGCACCAGGAGCACCAGGAGCACCAGGAGCACCAGGAGCACCAGGAGCACCAGGAGCACCAGGAGCCAGATCAGACTTCTCTTCTGCTCTGACTTTAAAGTCAGTCAAAGTTCCTCCAGAAGACGATGAGACGCTGAGAGCAGGAAGCGGTGAGAAGATGCCGGAGGCGGGACGGGTTCCTCCAGACATGCCGGAGAGCGTCCAGGGTCCAGAGACCTCCTCCTCCTCCTCCTCCTCCTCCTCCTCCTCCTCCTCCCTTTAGCCAACATGAGGAAGCCTTTTCCTACAAACTCTTCATGATCCTCTTCAGCTTCTCAGAGCCGATCCACGTTCAGTGAAGCCTCCTCCGATATATTTCAGTTGGAAGCAGGATGGAGGGCAGGGCGCCGGGAACCAGGACGCTGCTGAGGATTCTGGGAGTTTTCTGCTTGTGGATTACAGCTCAGGCTCAGATGAAGATCCCACCGGAGACGTAAGTGCCCCTCAGCCCTTCTTCTGGACCTCGTCCCCCTTTAAGAGCAACCTGTTGGCCCCCCGAGGCTGAGGCTCCCCGTTGGAGCAGCTCTCACCCAACGGGGCTTCTACATGTGTTGAGCATCGTTATGAAAACATAGAGGACTTCTCTGGGTTTTCTCCAGAAAGAAGTCATGATAAAGTTTGGGATGTGGTGGAATCTGAGCTGTGATATTCTCTCCGGCTGCATTATGTTAATATCTGCTTTGTGAAAGCACTCCTCCTTCTGATCCGAGGTACCAACACGTGTCTGGCTTCTCTCAGCTCGCGTCCCCTCCTGTTAGATATGAACCTCCAGGTGGTCCTGAGGCCGGTGTCCCTCCTGACCCTCGTTAATCATTCATTACCCAACGTGATTAACGTGCGGCTTTATGCCTGGTTTAAGAGCCTAACGAGCTGCAGCGATATGGATCCAGTCCGGCCTTCCAACACGTTGACGCGTTTACAAAATACATTCTACTCTGAAGTCAGTAAACCATCAAAAATACTGCATGTTATACTTTTACTTTGTTATAGTCATTTATAGTGTGTTTTTTCTTCATAAAAACACACACTTCAAATATTTAGCCACATCACACAAATCATTTTAACAGATCTGAAGTCAATAAACCATCAAAATACTATAATTTAAATAATTTATAGTGTTTGTTTCTTCATGAAAACACAATGCAAGTGATAAGTAAATAAAATATATTATTTTTCTAGTGATTCTTGGTGTTAATGAAGTCTAATAATGAGCTGAGAGCGTGTTAGGAAGGTAAACAGCTCATAATTCATCTCTAATATCTATTTTATATTCATGTGAAAACATCTGGATTTATTCTAGTTCATCACCAACGCTACATTTTACTGGATTACCTGTGAACGCATCATGAGAACGTTATTATTTACCTTCAGCCAGTACTCATGTTCACTGAGCAGAGCCTGAACGCATCACCATGTAACTCAAGGGAACCTCCTCTGGTTCTCCGTTAGCGGTGCTGCTAACGTTACTAGCTCTCCTCCTGTTGGTTCTGTTAGCGGTGCTGCTAACGTTACTAGCTCTCCTCCTGTTGGTTCTCCGTTAGCGGTGCTGCTAACGTTACTAGCTCTCCTCCTGTTGGTTCTCCGTTAGCGGTGCTGCTAACGTTACTAGCTCTCCTCCTGTTGGTTCTCTGTTAGCGGTGCTGCTAACGTTACTAGCTCTCCTCCTGTTGGTTCTCTGTTAGCGGTGCTGCTAACGTTACTAGCTCTCCTCCTGTTGGTTTAAACACTGATTGGTTGTTTACAAAGTTACATGATCAGAGATCAGAGACGAGAGACACATCATGATGTTCTGATCACATGTTCTACTGATGACATGATCACATGACGTCCTGATCACATGTTTTACTTGATACTGGAGAATAAAACTTTATTTACTCTGTGATGGTTGATGTTAGCTGTCATTAATTAAAATGTAGCAGTACAACGTTTGCACAGAATAAATACTTCAGCCTCGAGGCTAACGGCTACCCTTAGCCCACTTAAGGTGGTCTGACCTTTTAAGGTGGACCAGCTGCTCCTCTGAGTTTATTCTCTGCTTTGTAAAAGGTTTGATTTTCCTGTTAACCGACGTTCTGACCGTCGGCTAACGGTGACATTTAACAAACACGTTGACGAAGTGACTTCAGTTGGACTTCCTGAACATTTTATTTACGACTCAGGCCTTTGGAGATCAGCGTCACGCTGCAATCATCTTGTTTCTTCACGTGGCGGTCGGCATGGTAACCGTCCCCCAACGGGACCCCGGTGACACCAATCTGTCCCGACTGGACTCGTTCCACATGAATTCAGCCTCAGACAGCGAACTCCCAGAGTGCACTCTGTTTCCACGGCGGGTCCCTCAGGAGGACGTGTTCCCTCGGGACTCGCCGGGTCTGTCCACAGCTCACGAGCAGAGGAGAAGCTCGGAGTCAGCTCACCTCGGCTGCTCGGGTCAGAGCGAGTCTGACCTCGAAACGACCTTCTGAAGAGGCCAGAACCGGACCGAGCGTCTTCTCTTTCAGATCAAAGCAAGAAAACGGGAAAATAAATACGTTGCAACCTGAAAACATAGAAAAACATAAATACAAAAAAAAACAACACAGAATCGATCCGAACTAATCGGGAAAAACATCAAAAAATACAATAAAAAATACGTTAGAATCGCAAGTAAATTAAAATCTTCTTCGTCCTCATGTTTAAACTGCACTTCCCAGAATCCCCCTGTGAGAGTTGTTTTCCTGTTGTGGTCTCTCTGTCGCTAACGACCTCATTAGCATGAAGCTGTCGGGTATCGTTAGGCGTGAGGAGGACGCCCCCCCAAACCACCCTCCCCCCCAAACCCCCCCTCCCCCCCAATCGCCATCTGCTAACTGGCCACCGGCCGGTCACCTTCCAGCCCCACACACACACACACACACACACACACACACACACACACACACACACACACACACACACACACAGAATATGGTTTCAGATCCCGCTGATGTGTGGAATTTAAAACATGCTCAGCACATTTCATGTTTCCTCGCGGTGGAAGAAGTACTCAGGTACTAATACCACGGAAAGTAAAAGTATAATCAGTAATATGTAGTGAAAGTACTCAAACTGTGGCTGTTGTACTATTATATATTCCATCATTACATTATTATTATTATTACTCATTAATGTAAAAGCAGGATGTTACTGTTGAACTATTAACTACTAATTGTGAGGGGGGGTCAGTAGTATTATGTTGCTTCAGGTCCCGATGAAGTCCAGTTTGAGTAACAGATTCATGAGATTTCAGACACTTCAGAGGTTTATAAAACTCCACAATCATCAGTTAAACAGTTAGTTTTATGTATTTCACCTGAGGATGCAGCGCGTTGTAGGACGAACGTTGTAAGAAGAAGGCGGACGCATCATTTATTCATTCGTGGAGGGGAAATGAAAAGTTTTCATATATATTCACACATGGTTTCATGTTCGGTGCTCCACACTCGGTCCGAGCTGGACTTGAACCTGCGACCGTGTCAACTTTGTGATTCAAACCAAATGTTCTTGACTTTGTTTCCTTCTGTTGCTTTATGAATCCAGATTGATCCTTTTGGTTTTCTCTTGTAGACGTCTGGGATATGAAATCTATATTTCAAACTGAAGTTACCTCATAACGAGCGTAATAATATAACATTCACAGAGGTCTTCAACAGGGGCTCTGCGCCCCCTAGGGGGTCTGTGGGGGTACTGCAGGGGGGTCGTGAGATTTTTGCTTGATTAGACAAATTTTCATATTTTTTTTTATATTTCTTTATATTTTTATATTTTTTTCCCCTAATTTCTTTTGGCTTCGGTCCGTGGGACAGATCGGCCTCGGCACCGAGGATCAGCTGATTATATTTTAGAGATGATCTTCATGGAGGATTTGTTTATATTTGAATAGTTTACAGACGGCTGCACCTCGAGGGAACCCTCGATTTACTCACGTCATGAGATCATGACGCATATTAATAGAATATTAATATCTGCATGTGGGAAGGAGCAGAAAGAGCCTCAGTGTGTTTCTACCTGTGAGGAGACAAAGTATCTGAGAGCTGAAGGGTTGATGTTGCTCAGAGACCGGCGGTTCGATTCTGACTTATTTTTATTTCGATTTTTATTTTTATTTTTATTTCGATTTTTATTTCGATTTGAGTCCTTTGGCAGAGCGAGCAGCTGTGGAATGGAACGGGCAAACATTTTACAAACTATAATCTCTCTCTCCGCATGTCAACTACATGTAGTTATACATGTATAACTACATACATGTAGTTATACATGTATAACTACATGTATAACTACATACATGTAGTTATACATGTAGTTATACATGTATAACTACATGTATAACTACATGTATAACTACATGTAGTTATACATGTATAACTACATGTATAACTACATGTAGTTGATGTAGTTCCATGTCCCCAGTGTGTTTACTGTCTGCAGTGTAAATAACAGCAGCTCACATTAAACATCTGTCAGGTATCAAAAATCAAATCATACAAACAAAGTTTTTAACTCTGTTGTTGTTGTTGTTGTTGTTGTTGTTGTTGTTGTTGTTGTTGTTTCTAAACCGCTTTTTTTCCTGTCCTGTATACTATATCACCTTCAACACCTTCAACATACACAGCCTGTCTATGTGTGTGTGTGTGTGTGTGTGTGTGTGTGTGTGTGTGTGTGTGTGTGTGTGTGTGTGTGTGTGTGTGTGTGTGTGTGTGTGTGTGTGTGAGGCTTAGTGTCCAGAACAGATGCATCAATAAACATAAACACGATGATGTAAAGGATTCAGACCACGAGGTTCATGTAAAAATAGAAACAGCAAAAATCAAAATGTATTTTTAACATTTCTGACCCGACTAACTGCTTCTTCATCTCCCGAATATAAAAATATCATATTTCCTGCTTCGTTGGCGTCGAGCCGAGTTTACACCATTATCCTCATTAACATATTTAAATAATTATGGATGTTACAGAATATAATGTGTAGGATATAAATAGCATTCTGACACATTTTAACCTTCAGCAAATATTGTGAAATTGGGACGATTTGAAGATTTTAATAGAATAATAAACAACTAAATAAAGGAAACAAGATTTATTCCTAAAAAGAGCTGATGTGTTTTATGAAACATTAAAAGATGAACTGAATGAGAGATGAAGTGTCACACACACATTCTCAGTGTTGTTACGACGTGGGGACGTGAGGATTATTTCCGTGTGTGTGTGTGTGTGTGTGTGTGTGTGTGTGTGTGTGTGTGTGAGTGTGTGTGTGTGTGTGTGTGTGTGTGTGTGTGTGTGTGTGAGACACCTGCAGCTCTGTGACCCAGATGAACAACAGATTATCTAAATCTCTCCTCACCGTGTTTAACCGCCTTTTTCTGCCCAACAGAACCGCTGGATGTAAAGAACATATAGAACTTTATTATGGAGTCAGATTATTAATCTGAACACGGGATTCACACTTCATATGAAGCATGATCCACCAGGACATACTCCTCTCTCCTCTCTCCTCTCTCCTCTCTCCTCTCTCCTCTCTCCTCTCTCCTCTCCTCTCCTCTCCTCTCTCCTATATCCTCTCCTCTCCTCTCTCCTCTCCTCTCTCCTCTCTCCTCTTTCCTCTCCTCTCCTCTCCTCTCCTCTCTCCTCTCTCCTCTCTCCTCCCCTCTACTCTCCTCTCCTCTGTCCTCTCTCCTCTGTCCTCTCTCCTCTATCCTCTCCTCTCCTCTCCTCTCTCCTCTATCCTCTCCTCCCCTCTCCTCTCTCCTCTCTCCTCTCTCCTCTCTCCTCTCTCCTCTCTCCTCTCCTCCCCTCTCCTCTCTCCTCTCTCCTCTCTCCTCTTTCTTCTCCTCTCCTCTCCTCTCCTCTCTCCTCTCTCCTCTCTCCTCTCCTCTCCTCTCTCCTCTCCTCTCCTCTCTCCTCTCCTCTCTCCTCTCTCCTCTCCTCTCCTCTCCTCTCCTCTCCTCAGATCAGCTGTCACTTTAACAGCTTGAGACTTTAGAGTTGTTGTTGTTGTTCAGACCTATAATGAACATATATTTAACCAGACGGTGAATCAGAAAACAAATCAAACGTATAACTTGATTTTATCTGGCGGCGTCCCAGCGTATGTTCCCCAGCGTATGTTCCCCAGCGTATGTTCCCCAGCGTATGTTCCCCAGCGTATGTTCCCCAGCGTGTGTTCCCCAGCGTATGTTCCCCAGCGTATGTTCCCCAGGGTGTGTTCCCCAGGGTAGCGTGTGTTCCCAGCGTATGTTCCCCAGCGTGTGTTCCCATGTTCAGCGTATGTTCCCCAGCGTATGTTCCCCATGTGTTCCCCAGCGTGTGTTCCCCAGCGTGTGTTCCCCAGCGTATGTTCCCCAGCGTGTGTTCCCCAGCGTGTGTTCCCCAGCGTATGTTCCCCAGCGTATGTTCCCCAGCGTGTGTTCCCCAGGGTATGTTCCCCCAGCGTGTGTTCCCCAGCGTGTGTTCCCCAGCGTGTGTTCCCCAGCGTGTGTTCCCCAGCGTATGTTCCCCAGCGTATGTTCCCCAGGGTGTGTTCCCCAGCGTGTGTTCCCCAGCGTATGTTCCCCAGCGTGTGTTCCCCAGCGTATGTTCCCCCAGCGTGTGTTCCCCAGCGTGTGTTCCCCAGCGTGTGTTCCCCAGCGTGTGTTCCCCAGCGTGTGTTCCCCAGCGTGTGTTCCCCAGCGTATGTTCCCCAGCGTATGTTCCCCAGCGTGTGTTCCCCAGCGTATGTTCCCCAGGGTGTGTTCCCCCAGCGTGTGTTCCCCAGCGTATGTTCCCCAGCGTGTGTTCCCCAGCGTATGTTCCCCAGCGTGTGTTCCCCAGCGTATGTTCCCCAGCGTAGCAGCCTCTCCGTTGTGTTAGAGGAGAGGAGAGTGTCCGTTGTACGCCGACGATGAGACGCTGTTCTGTTGTGACCCGCGGGTTCGATCCTCCACGTCGTTGTTCGTCCGTTTGAGCCCCGCTCCGTCTGTGTTTCAGGGTGCAGCAGTGGGCGACCGTGTTCTCCGTTCAGCTCCGAGACCTCACCACCAAGTACTCCGGCTCCCTGCTGCTGCAGAAGGTAAGGTCACCTCGTGGTTCTGCTTCAGAGGCGGGGCCAGTTTCCTACATTTCCCAGAATTCCAGAGAACCGAAATGCATCTAAATGCTAATGCTAGTTAGCGATGTGCGAATGTTTTTTCGGCTAACGTTCTAGAAACGTACGACTACTTCCAACCTCTCGGAGGAACGAGTCTCACTCCGACTCCAGATCCAGGGAACCAGCCTGGACCTGGAGAACATGTGGAACCAGGGACGATGCTACGCTGTGATTGGCCAGTCTGCGTTAGAGGGGCGGGACTTAGTGAAAGGTCAATTCTCTCCATGCCAGAGGCATCAAGTTCTTCACTTGTCTCAGGAACTCTATAGAGGACCAGGACTACACTGAGGTCTATAGAGGACCAGGACCAGGACTACACTGAGGTCTATAGAGGACCAGGACTACACTGAGGTCTATAGAGGACCAGGACTACACTGAGGTCTATAGAGGACCAGGACTACACTGAGGTCTATAGAGGATCAGGACTACACTGAGGTCTATAGAGGACCAGGACTACACTGAGGTCTATAGAGGATCAGGACTTTAAAAAGAGTTATTTGGTGGATTCTCCTTTAAATATTAAAGCAGGATGATGATGTTTTGGGATTTGAGTTGAGATGATGTCATTCTAAAAAACAGAACCTCAAACTGGTCCAAAGGCCACGAGACTTTGTGTGAGAGAGAGAGAGAGAGAGAGAGAGAGAGAGAGTGTGTGTGTGTGTGTGTGTGTGTGTGTGTGTGTGTGTGTGTGTGTGTGTGTGATAGCAACCGTCTGTCTGTCGGTGTATTTATGTGTTTTTACCAGGGAGCACACACACACACACACACACACACACACACACACACACACAGGGATCATGGTAATGCCCAGATTGAGGGCCGAGCCCTCTTTACCGGCGTCAGGATTTGTGGCCTGTTCTGATTTTAGACATTCATCCATTTATCTGTCAGATTTAGATTCATCAGTCGGTGAGTCTGCTTCCAGAGACACGCGACCACAAACAACCCCGACGCGCATGCGGAGGGAAAGAAGATCCTAAAATAACTAATAATAACGCTATTTCATACACAGTTCCATTGAAATGTGGAACTCTTTCCCAATAGATGTTATTTAGTTTCGTAGATGCAGAACTACAGAGACAAAGATCCTCTGAGTCGTTGCCCGACGTTGTGGAATGACGATGAACTCGGATCGGGACGTCCCAAACCTGTGTTGGACCCGTAGACTGAATATAAGAAGTGGACGTTGTCATGGTGACGTCTCTCATTAGTTTGTGGACTAAAGTTTTGAAGCCTTGAGTTGCGCGATTTGGCCGTCGCCATCTTGGATTTTTGCAACCAGTGAACAGGAAGTGACCATATTAGGACTGAGTAGGACGTAGAGACCTGTCAATCACCCTGTAGCCCCGCCCTAAAGCATCCCCTGCTTTATGGTCTGTTTGACTCTAAATGGACCATAATTTACTAAATGAACATCATGCTGTATTGAAGAAGACTTGAAACTAGAGATTGAGACATAAACTCATGTTTACAATGTTTACTGAGGGAATAAATCAAGAGAGAAGTAGAGTCATTTTCTATAGACTTCTATACAACCAGAGGAGTCGCCCCCTGGTGGTCAGGAGAGAGAATGCAGCTTTAACACATGAAGCTTTGACTTCTATACAACCAGAGGAGTCGCCCCCTGGTGGTCAGGAGAGAATGCAGCTTTAACACATGAAGCTTTGACTTCTATACAACCAGAGGAGTCGCCCCCTGGTGGTCAGGAGAGAGAATGCAGCTTTGGCTTCACTTTTCAGGACCGGAGGATGCCGTCTGGTCGGATCCCATCATTTAAAGTACTAAGCTGATCAATAAAATAGTTTTTCAGAGCCTTTAAGCTCACATCCTAAACTGGGTGAAGTTATAATAAATGTAAACATGAGCAGCTGACCTGCGTGGACAGAAACATTAGCTTCCGTCTCACCGCCTCCCATCGACAACCAGCAGGTCACGTTCTGCATATTCAAAATGTTTAAAAGCCCAATCGAGGTCTAATCTCTTTAATAAGTCTCCTGAACATCCCCTCATGTCCAGTAGCCATGTTACAGTCAATACTATTTTTTTATAATTTGTAAATTTCTACGACAAATACCAGCCTTCAAACCTGCATCAGTGAGCGTCTGACATGAAGGTCCAGGTGGTTTTCTGTGTGAATGGATGCAGATAAAGACCTGAGGTAACACTAAGTGTTTGGCTCTGCATGCGGTCGTGTCAGTAAGTGGGTTGCATCGACTAATTGGAATTAGTGAATGACTTAATGGAGCGATTCAGAGTGTAAATAACCGCACTGGGCCGTCCTCCTCGCTCTCAGCTGGCTCACAACTTGACCTGATTACCAAGGAGAGCCTCGCTTTAAAAAGAAAAAAAAAAACCCAAACAAACAAAAATAAACACACACGTCTCCAAATCACAACGGTAATCTGAGAGTGAGTCTCTCAAGCCGAATTATCTGATGAAAACAAAGCGATCTGCCAGCAGCATCAGGTCAGTTTCACTGTTTCACTTGTTTCAATTACTGCCTGGAGACGCCCTGAAATCCAGATCAGCCTCCTCACAACAGAGTTAACCCTCCGAGCGCCGGGCAGCTCATGGGCTTTCCTTTTGCTTCTGTTTCTCTCCGTGCTCTTCATTGTCTCTGTGGTATATAAAAGTCTGGCTCCTCTCTGGAAACAGAAGCATCACGACTAGAAGTAGAGAGAACTTAGAATTACATTAATCATCGTGAGGGAAAGAAAAGCAAGTTGAATTTCTTTGATAATTCATTCTACAAATATTTGAAAACAATTGAATCTTTATATCCGACGTGTTTTCAAGTGTCCACAATTGTTACTAATGTTACCAGCCATGTACTATTTACATGTTTACAACCTCTACTTCCAGCCTCTCCTCTCCTCTCCCCTCTCCTCTCTCCTCTCCTCTCCTCTCCTCTCCTCTCCTCTCCTCTCCTCTCCTCCTTCACTTCCTCTCCTTCACTCAGAGTTTCTCCTCTCCTTGTCACATGACTGTTGGTCTCAGATGAATCAATCATGACGTCATAGTTTCAGTGAGGAGCTCAGAATTTAATGTTTTTTACAGAATCTGATTAAAGTAAAGTTTATTTGGGGCGAGATTTTAAATGAGACGTGAAGAATAAATGTTTATGCTTCGTTGTGGTTGCTTTTTCTTAATGAAAAGTTCGTCACACATGATGTGTTCAAAGAAAAGATCGGAAAGATGAAAATCTGATGATGATAACGATGTTTACGTCTTCTGTCTGTGATGAACGCTGTAGTTTCAACGTTCGATCAAAGAAAACATGCTTTTCAATCCTGCTGGCGGGTTTTGGGGGTTCGAGGGTTAAAGAGCAACTTAATTTATCCTTAAAACAAGAGATATTACTCCATAACTTGTTGGCAAAATCATAATCTGAGACCCATTGCTTGGTTTGATAAAGATGACAAGTGGTAGTGTTGTTCGTATTATTGTATTATATTAAAATATCTATGTTTTAGAGCACAAACAGTTTGGAGTTCAAATAGAGAAACATAGAGAGACAAATGACATCTGGTCTTCAAACAAAAGAGAATATGAGATGAAGACAACTCGAGTAAATAGATATTTTTCATTTATTGAAGGAAAAAAAGTTATCCCGCACCAGGTCCTGTTTGAAGAGGTAATCGCCTCCTCTGTTGAACCAATAAACCAATTTGAATTTGAACCAAGTGTGATTGGGTTCAATGATACTAGACCCAATCACACTGCTCAATCTAAACAAGCCTTTAGTGGAGCCTCTCCAATGAGGATGCAACAATACCACGTTTTTTCCAGGCCAATACAAGTACAAGTACTTACATTTGAGTACTTGCCGATTGCCGAGTACTCAATAATAGCATTACGGTTGTAACAATGGACTTTGCACTTGTTAAAATGTGTGTTTGTCTCTTCTCAGAAACTGAAGGATGTGGAGTCCATCATCAAGATCGTGGAGTTGGACGGAAACAACCTGGTGAAGGATTACTCGGATGAAATCGAGCGAATGTTGGGGAGCAAGATGGAGTGAGTGAAGGTGAGGACCAGGAGTGTGTTATACAAGATGGAGTGAGTGAAGGTGAGGACCAGGAGTGTGTTATACAAGATGGAGTGAGTGAAGGTGAGGACCAGGAGTGTGTTATACAAGATGGAGTGAGTGAAGGTGAGGACCAGGAGTGTGTTATACAAGATGGAGTCTGTGAAGGTGAGGACCAGGAGTGTGTTATACAAGATGGAGTCGGTGAAGGTGAGGACCAGGAGTGTGTTGTACGGGACGGAGTGAGGCGTAAAAGAGACCGGAGTCGTATGTCTGCTGATAATAATAACTATTATATAATAATAAGTCCATTAAAGGTGGGAAGTTGGGGGACTCGTAAGTGACAAACTAAAGAAAGAGAAAACTTTTTGTTCCTTGTATGGGTCATGGGTCTGGATCCTACATTACCCAGAATGCAAATCACTAGTGTGTTCCCAGCCCCTTTGCGCTCAGCCTTTCAATCTCCCTTTCTTCAGTTTGTAAATCCTTTGTATTTATTATAAATTTAAAAAATCTCCCAATCCAATCGAGAGGTAACCCTGGTGATCTCACCATGACATCATCAGCGTAGAGTCGGTGCCCCTTTGATGTTACTGGGACGTGGCTTCTGTGGCGGTTAATAACGCAACACGAAATGAAAGAAACAACGAGGGTTTACCTGCTTTGGTTGCTCACATCTCTATGTAATGTGATATCCTCATGAGGACTCTTCTGTTTCTTGTCTCAGAGGTTGGCGGAGTCGGCAGAAGACGCCGATCTGTACCACGATTACAACGCTACGATGAAGGTCGGTGCTCTTCACAACCAACCGGCTGATTTTGAAAGTTCACGTCCTTCTTTTCTTATTCATGTTACTCCACACTGAACCCTGCAGAGAACTTGAAACCCACCAAGCCTAGATAATCCATCAACCCTTTAACTGGCCGAAGCTCTCGGCTGGGCTTTAAGATGAGAGCTAACGTTAGCGCGCTAACCGCGTGGAGCTTTACAGCCGGTTGAAGCTTTAAAGCTTCACCTGAGATTAGATCAAACTCCCCTGATCCTGTAAAGAAACTAGGTTGACCCTGCAGCAACGAGACACAGACAAATGTAAACGTTTAGAAATATGCGAATATACTGAAGCACATGTAGGTCATACTAAATTTATTATTGCTTTAAAAATCTGAATCTCGAGTACCAACAACCGTTACATCTAAACCGAAGTACTGTTTCAATACTGGGGTGATAATAAGTAGCAAAGTAAAGTAATCTGATACCATCAACTATAACAGCGTACACCAGAATAATATATAAAATGAGTAAGTTATTAATATAACAGTACAGTAGAACTGACCATAATTATGAAAATCTATTATATAATAATCTATTATATTTCCAATAAAAGTACAACAAGTTCCCATTTGTTCAAATACGAAACTGAACAATCCTCAAACTGAAAATTTACTTTAAACATAAAATATAAAGTAACTCTTCTGCATTTTTCTCGTATTTTTTTCCAACAACTTCAGGTTAATATTTCAGACTAAAACCAACTCTGCAAAATATTTAAATGCAAGACTTTTCAACAGCTGAATATTAAGTTAATATATTCAAGTAAAAGATGCCTCTAATCTCTCGCTTTCTACAATCAGTTCTGAAGTCCATCCAATGAATCTAATACTTTATAAAAATCCCCATTATTCATATATTTATATTTTATGATGGAGATGTCTGCAGGATATTTAAGGTGGTCGGTGGAGAATAGAGCCAGCATCTTATTCTGAAAGGGACCTTCTTCCTGTCTCCCGTCAGTTCGATTACTACAACTCCATGATGATCAACTCGGGGGACGAGGACGGGAACAGCCCCGAGCTGGGCGGAGACTTTCCCCTGGAGGAGAACGAGCACTTCAACAACCTGCTGGTGAACACACTGCTGAGCGACATCCAGATCCCCACCAACGTCTACAACAAAGGTCAGAGGTCAGAGGTCGTGCTCTGGAACGGCTCCTGTGAGGTTTGGCTTCTGACTCCCGTCCTCTGTGTGCAGACCCCGCCATCCTCAACGCCATCTACAACTCAGAGGCGCTGAACGACGTCTTCATCGGCAACTTCCAGAAGGATCCGACGCTCACGTGGCAGTTCTTCGGCAGCTCCACGGGCTTCTTCAGGATCTACCCCGGTTAGTCTGAGGGTTAGTCTGAGGGTTAGTCTGAGGGTTAGTCTGAGGGTTAGTCTGAGGGTTAGTCTGAGCTTTAGTCTGAGGGTTAGTCTGAGGGTTAGTCTGAGCTTTAGTCTGAGGGTTAGTCTGAGGGTTAGTCTGAGCTTTAGTCTGAGCTTTAGTCTGAGCTTTAGTCTGAGGGTTAGTCTGAGCTTTAGTCTGAGCTTTAGTCTGAGGGTTAGTCTGAGCTTTAGTCTGAGGGTTAGTCTGAGGGTTAGTCTGAGCTTTAGTCTGAGCTTTAGTCTGAGGGTTAGTCTGAGCTTAGTCTGAGGGTTAGTCTGAGTTTAGTCTGAGGGTTAGTCTGAGCTTTAGTCTGAGGGTTAGTCTGAGCTTTAGTCTGAGGGTTAGTCTGAGGGTTAGTCTGAGGTTTAGTCTGAGCTTTAGTCTGAGCTTTAGTCTGAGGGTTAGTCTGAGCTTTAGTCTGAGCTTTAGTCTGAGGGGTTAGTCTGAGCTTTAGTCTGAGCTTTAGTCTGAGGGTTAGTCTGAGCTTCAGTCTGAGGTTTAGTTTCATCTTTAGTTTCATCTTTAGTCTCAGCTTCAGTCTGAGCTTCATCTCCAACACAGCAGCTGGAGTTTTGATGATAAATGTCCAACTGAAATTTAGTGACTTGTTTTTTCAAGAAGAATCCGTCGATGCCTGTAAATTTAGTTATTTTGGAGATTTCTTTAAACATCTACGAGAAGCTGGATACGTTTTATGGATTTTCGTCAACCTGCTCGTGTTTTCTCGTGATCTGAGAACAACGAGCACATGATTATTCATGATTACAACATGATCAGGGAGTGATTTTTCATTTCGTTGTGATCACGAGAAAACAAAATAAAACCTGACAGTATATTTCTTATTAATATCTGTAGGTAATAATATCATCCGTGTCTCTGTCAGGTATCAAATGGACTCCAGACTCCAACGGTGTGGCAGCGTTTGACTGCAGGAACCGAAACTGGTGAGTTCAACAACAACAACAACAACAACAACAACGACAACAACGACAACAACAACAACAACAACGACAACGACAACAACAGCTTCTCACATCTGAACCAATAAATGGCAATGACCGTCCAATCAATATATAGATTGTCACGATGTTTACAACAGGTGATCGTGTTCCCCTGAAGATGAGCCGTAGTAACCGTGGTGACCCTTTGACTCTTCCTTCAGCGCCACCTTGAGGTCGACGTGTTAATTTTCGGTTCATGACTAAATACCTGCAGAACTAAAGACGTTCCCATCAGCCTCAGCTGGACTTTGTGTTTACTAGCTAGTTAGCTAATGTTAGCATGCTAACACGCCTTGAAAATATTCCTGCCTATCGTCAGCATATTGGCATTCAGTAAGGCTCCATGCTGTGAGGAAAGTATGCACTAATGCCGGATATTGATATTGATAACAATATTAATTGGTGTTAAAGGTCCAGTGTTTGAGTTTTAGTGGCATCTAGTGGTTTTATGACAGATTGCAACCAACTGAAACCCCCTCGGCTCCTCTCTTTCACGCCGTGTTGGAATTAATTACATTAGTGTGGACTAGTTCTAAATCTGGAGCTCAGCATTTGGGCCGTTGTAATCTCAGCAACGTCTCTCTGTCCAGAATTCATGACGCCAGATATTCACAGGACTTGTTGTGAGGAGTTTCAGCCGCCGCCATCTTGGTTCTTTGCAACCAGAAGTGACACAAGGGGGCGGAGCTACGGTCAACTGAACGCTGAAGATTCTTAGTCGGCTAAAAAGTTATTATTAACTTTCATGAAGTGAAACAAAGAGTTAAAGTTGTACAACGAAAACAAGGAGAACTCCCAGACCGGACAACGCCGTGGTGTCGACCTGTCAATCACCCTGTAGCCCCGCCCTAAAGCATCCCCTGCTTTATGGTCTGTTTGACTCTAAATGGACCATAATTTACTAAATGAACATCATGCTGTATTGAAGAAGACTTGAAACTAGAGATTGAGACATAAACTCATGTTTACAATGTTTACTGAGGGAATAAATCAAGAGAGAAGTAGAGTCATTTTCTATAGACTTCTATACAACCAGAGGAGTCGCCCCCTGGTGGTCAGGAGAGAGAATGCAGCTTTAACACATGAAGCTTTGACTTCTATACAACCAGAGGAGTTCCCGTTGTTTTACCGTCTCTTTACCGTAAAAGAACCGGTACTAAACGGGGGCGTGCCGGTCGTCCTGATCCTCTGGGAAAGACGATAAGCCTCCTCAGCCTCCTCCGCGTGGCACCATATGACCGCTCGTGCATTTTCTGAATAAAACCGGAGCGCTGCATATGTCCTCGAACGCCTCGTCCCGCCGCATTAAAGCAGCCGAGCCGGACTAAACGACTGGTTTCCGCTTGTTTCCATCGATAAGGAACGGAGACGTGATCAGTTCAGAGACAAACTGACGGATGAGTTCTTCCATAATCCGTTGAGCTCTTTATCAGCAGCAGCTGTAGCTCAACTGTTCTGCATGTGATCACAGAAACATGAAGTAATCGTCCAATGAGATTAGACTTCATCATATTTGATACACACACTTCACGATGGCTTGTTTCTGCGTGAGTGTTCAGTGTATTTAGTTAATAACGATATTTAGAAATACGTAGAATACGGAAAATCACTCCACCAATCTTCTTTTATTGTATCAATGTTCATTTTGATTATAACTTTGTCTCGTGATGCATTAAAGTGGAATCAGGCAGACAGCATTGATGATAAAAAATATATATATTTTAATGTTTTTTTTATTTTGTTTATTTATTATTATTATTATTATTATTATTATTATTATCATTATAATTATTATTATTATCATTATAATTATTATTATTATTATTATCATTATTATCATTATTGTTTCATACCACGAACAGACACCACATTTAAAACTTCTTTAATTGTGTCTCTGTTTATGAGATAATTTAATTATGTGTATGTGTATATATATATATATATATATATATATATATATGTACACACATGCGTATATACACATGCATATATATTAATATATATATATATACGTGTATATATATATATATATAGTATATGTATCTATCGCTATATATATACATATATATATATATTAATATACATACATATATGTATCTATATATACATATATATGTATATATAGATACATCTATATATGATGATATATACATGTCTATATATATAGATACTGTACATATATATGTATGTATCTATATATATATATAGATACATACATATATATTTAGCTAGAGATAAAAGTGTAGTAGAAGGTGTAGTGCTGATGGTGTCCGTGCTGCGTTCAGGTACATCCAGGCCGCCACCTCCCCTAAAGACATCATCATCATGGTGGACATCAGCGGCTCCATGAAGGGGCTGAAGATGACGATCGCTAAGCACACGATCAACACCATCCTGGACACGCTGGGGGAGAACGACTTCGTCAACGTGATCGCTGTGAGCACACACACACACACACACACACACACACACACACACACACACACACACACACACACACACACACACACACACACACACACACACACACACACAGGTAACACACACACACACACACACACACACAACACACACACACACACACACACACACACACACACACACACACACACACACACACACACACACACACACACACACACACACACACACACGCACACACACACACACGCACACACACACACACAGGCACACAGTTACATTTCACCACTGTTACATGTTGGGAGGCTGCTGGGGACTCATGAACCTGTCTCCTCCTCTATGTCTCCTCCTCTATGTCTCCTCCTCCTCCTCTGTGTCTCCACCTCTATGTCTCCTCCTCTATGTCTCCTCCTCCTCCATGTCTCCTCCTCTGTATCTCCTCCTCTGTGTCTCCTCCATTTCTCGTCCTCCTTGTCTCCTTCATGTCTCCTCCTCATGTCTCCTCATGTCTCCTCATCATGTCTCCTCCTGTCTCCTCCTCATGTCTCCTCCTCATGTCTCCTCCTGTCTCCTCCTCATGTCTCCTCCTCATGTCTCCTCCTCATGTCTCCTCATGTCTCCTCCTCATGTCTCCTCCTCATGTCTCCTCATGTCTCCTCCTCATGTCTCCTCATGTCTCCTCCTCATGTCTCCTCCTCATGTCTCCTCATGTCTCCTCCTCATGTCTCCTCCTGTCTCCTCCTCTGCAGTACACTGACTATGTCCGGTACGTGGAGCCGTGCTTCAAAGGAACTCTGGTCCAGGCCGACTTAGACAACAGAGAGGTGAGACCACACACACACACACACACACACACACACACACACACACACACACACACACACACACACACACAGTCTTCTTTTCCTCTTGTGTGTTTTTCTCTTTTTTAGGCGATTGGTAAAATCTGGTTTAACCTTTAATAATGTGTAATATTTAATAACTGTCTTCTTGTCCTCATGTCCTCATGTCCTCATGTCTTCATGTCCTCATGTCCTCATGTCCTCATGTCTTCATGTCCTCATGTCCTCATGTCTTCATGTCCTCATGTCCTCATGTCTTCATGTCCTCATGTCCTCATGTCCTCATGTCCTCATGTCTTCATGTCCTCATGTCCTCATGTCCTCATGTCCTCATGTCTTCATGTCCTCATGTCCTCATGTCCTCATGTCCTCTGTCTCTGTCCCTCAGCACTTTAAGCAGCTGGTGGACGAGCTGCATGTTAAAGGAGAAGCCAAGATCAAGAACGCCATGAAGGAGTCCTTCAAGATCCTCAACGAGGTTCGTGTCCTCGAGCAAGACTCATGTCCTTCCTCCTGTCCTCCTGTCCTTCCTCCTGTCCTCCTGTCTTCTGTCCTCCTGTCCTTCCTCCTGTCCTCCTGTCCTTCCTCCTGTCCTCCTGTCTTCTGTCCTCCTGTCCTTCCTCCTGTCCTTCCTCCTGTCTTCTGTCCTCCTGTCCTTCCTCCTGTCCTTCCTCCTGTCTCCTGTCCTCTTGTCCTTCCTCCTGTCTCCTGTCCTCTTGTCCTTCCTCCTGTCTCCTGTCCTCTTGTCCTACAGCTGATGGTGCTGTTCTTGTGTAACCGTGTGGATGAGATTGAATTAGGTTTCACTTTTGTTTACATGTTCACAGACGTATTGATAAAGTTTTGGCTTTTTACTCTCGAGTAATCTTCACTTCACCACCTCTCTGACGTGTGTGTGTGTGTGTGTGTGTGTGTGTGTGTGTCTGTGTGTGTGTGTGTGTGTGTGTGTGTGTGTGTGTGTGTGTGTGTGTGTGTGTGTGTGTGTGTGTGTGTGTGATGTGTGATGGAGGACTTTGAGTCCGTCTTCGAGGAGTTCAACTGGCCCGAACGCCGGGTGAGAAACCAGACCCCCCCCCCCCATTATACCCCCCCACACCCCCACACCCAGTGTCAGTGTGTGTGTGTGTGTGTGTGTGTGTGTGTGTGTGTGTCAGTGTGTGTGTGTGTGTCATTACAGAGGCCAATCAGAGGCCTTTATTAGCCTCCTTCTCTCAATGGGACTGAGTCACATGACTTAGAGCGATTTGACTCAAACCATTTGAACCAGTTACAGAATCAAAACTAAAAGCTGACTCTTTAAATCACCTCTTAAGACCCTTTTATTAGATGTCGTATTTTTACTGCTTTTTTATTTTATTTTTTTATTTATTTTATTTATTTTTTATAAAAAAAAAATCTTTATTGTCTTTTTTCTTTTTTTTCTTCATTTCTTCTTTTTTTTCTTTATTTTCTTTATTTTCTTCATTTGTTTATTTGTTTGTTTGTTTGTTTGTTTGTTCTTATCGATTGTTTTATTGTTTCATCCTTTGTACTGTTTTTAA